>BMAO01011831.1:0-100794 GCA_019973975.1 Trichonephila clavata
GGTATTTAGAAATGCCAAGAAAAAAGCAAAAAAAATAAAATTGAAACTGGAAAAATAATAACTGCATATAAAAGAGTGGGGTGCTCAATATCAATGTTATAATTTCTTACTAGTTCTATTCCAAAATGCAGAGTTAGTTGTAAAAATGTAGACAGAGGACCCCACGCCTTTACCACGATGACATTAATTTTTCTAGTTAATCATTTTATTCTTATATAAGATTTATTTCCTTACTTTTTAGTTTGATAAAAAAGCATGTTTCTTAAAACTATAATTTAAATTAATTGTGCTTCAAATACGTCAGACTGAACAAATTACGTATTATCACAACAAATGCCAAATCTAATAATAACACACCAAGTTGGCAACCCTGATTGGTAATTGCGTCTTATTGCAACCTATTAGCGATATTATATGAAATGAAGCACCTGGCAGCCAATTCAGTGTGTACCACACATAGGAAATCGGGGTGGCCAACTCAGCGAGTTATTTAGAGTCAGCGATTGTCGCAAAAATACACAAGTACCCTCCGAGTTCCTGTGTGTTGAACGTGCTGAATTGGCAAACAGGTGCTTTGTTTCATATAATGTCACCAATTGGTTGTGATAATACGTAAGTATATATATATATATATATACCAAGATTTATGTTTTTTTCACTTGTGTACAACATACCTGCATACAGGAGTTTTTGTACCCAAGCTGTATTAATTTTTGGTACTTTCATAATATTGCAACCATATTGGTGAAATTATATGTAATACAACACATGGTAGTCAATCTGGCGCATACGACACATGCAAAATCAGGGTCACCAACTTGGCACGTTATCTTGAACATTGGCATTGTTGTGGTAATATGTATCGTAAAATCTGGTGTATGGTGCACACTTTTAACACAAAAAATAAGATTGAATTTTATGCGTGCACGTTATATACCAGGTATAAAAATAAGAGCTTTAAAAAATGTGAGCGCAGGAAAAAAAAATTAGATTTCTACATAGATCAAAATAATGGTTATTTAAAAGAAATGGCATTCCTTATGAACTTAAAGGGTTGCACTTCTAGATGTATACTATTTTTTACTAAAGCTTAGAATAAATGACTTTCAAACTTTAAGAGCATGACTCGCATACATCTCAGGTTTCTTCATGAAAATGGGGGTGCACATTCTCAGCAAATAAACATAAAAATTAAAAATTGCTACTTGAAAGTATAAGTGCATGTAATACGATGGTATACATGATATGCCAGATTTTATGGTAAAAACATAATTTTTTTCTACCTTTCTTTAATGAGTAAAAGCATAAAATATATTTATATTGGGTTAAATATAAAGAATATGATATATATACTTCATTTATTTTCATCCAGATAAACAAAACACTATAGTCACAATAAAGGAACCATAAAATAAATGTATTGAAATAATTTCTTTATGAGAACTTTTAAGACATTTTCCATAAGTTTACCAATAAGCTAGAAAAGTTCTTTAAAATCTACAAGAAATTAGTCTCTTAAAAAGATTACTAATTGAAAACAAAAATTTATTTTGTAGGCTTGCCTTTTTCAAGACATGCAAGCTATTTTAAAGTTCAATATGAAAATAAAACTATTCCAATGTAGCAAAGGAATACTTAAATTATTATTTGCCTATAAGCAAGTGCCCAAAAAATCAACAATGTGACTTATTATGAATCAAGTAAATTTCATTAAGATATGTGACTACCCAAAATTCGCAGTTTTGGTGAAAATTTTCAAAAATTACTTTTGTGTTTTTATTTTAAAGACTATACATTTAAGATTCCAAAAACACTCTATTTTTGTTTCTATGATATCTAGAAGCAAAGTTATAGCATAATTAGTAAACTGGAATTGGAGTTAACAAAACCAGATGCTGATCCCTACACAAAATATTTTTAAGATATTGAATTTAAAATTTCATAACATGTTTTATTTAGTTCTATCTGTGTTATGAATCAAAATCTAATGTCTGTGTATATATAGTGATCCCAAAAAGTGTTCGTACACTTGCAATTTCCTATAAAATTTATTGTTTCCGACTAATAAAAATTAATATTTTGGAATTGTAATTTTTTTATATCTGTAACTTGTTCTTGGTGGAATGACATAATTATTTTTTTAAAAATTGTATAACTATTATTTTTAAAAATTCATAATCAAAAAGCTCCTGAAAAATTACGCCACTAAAGTCTTAGAACACTTAACAAAAATCTCAACATAGCTTTAAATATTGTATTTCTTTCTTAGTTTAGAACTTAGTAGGATATCTTTTAGTGTCCACAACAACTTTTGGACATCTTGATATAGATTTATTGAGTTTTTGTAATTTCTGCATTGATTTTCCTCCATGCTTCTGTGATTATTGTTTTTACTTCCCATTATGTGTTTATATGTCCTGTTTTCTTTTTATTTTAAATCTAGTTCTCCCCAAATATGCTCTGCTGGGCTAAATAAATTGATTGAGGAGGTGTTTTCAAACTTTTGGGTACAGTTATAGAGACACCAGCAGTGTACATTGAGAGCAGTTCGCTTGGCGTCATTATCCTGTTAAAAAATGAAGTCGTCTGAAATATCCAAATTTTGAGAGGATAATTTAAAATTTCTCTTTAAAATATTTAAATAGAGCTCATGATTCTCAATACCATCAAAAAGTACCAAATTACCTAATTCCTGAAGCCTATTTACACCCCCCCCCCCCCTCAAGAACACCTCTGTGTTGAAGCATGGAGGTGGAGGAGCTCTTGTTCCACATAAATTCACTGGATTAAATGCCTCATTTTTTCCTTTAAAACTATTATATGCCCATCAGAACCAAAAATGTTGAATTTTCTGTCATCCCAATCACTTTCCTGTCAATTTTGAATTTTCTGAAACTTAAGTCACAAGAATCTAGTTGGATGAATGAAAAATGGAAGTGGAAGTGTTCTTGCGTGGGGGCGTAAATCAGCCACAGAATTAGGTGGTAATTTTTGATGGTATTGAGAATCATGAGCTCTAGTCAAATATTTTAAAGAGAAATTTTAAATTGTCTGTCCAAAATTTGATATTGAACACGACTTCATATTTTAACAGGATAATGAAGCCAAGCGTACTGCTTTCAATGTACACCGCTGGTGTCTTTATAACTGCCCCAAAATTTTGTGATAACACCTCCTCAATCAATTTATTTAGCCCAGCAGAGCATATTTGGGGAGAACTAGATTTAAAATAAAAAAACATGACATAAACATATAATGGGAAGTAAAAATAATAATCACAGAAGCATGGAGGTAAATCGATGCAGAAATTACAAAAACTCATTAAATCTATATCAAGATGTCCAAAAGTTGTTGTGGACACTTAAAAGATATCCTACTAAGTTCTAAATTAAGAAAGAAATACACACAATATTTAAAGCTATGTTGAGATTTTTGTTAAGTGTTCTGAGACTTTAGTGGCGTAATTTTTCAGGAGCTTTTTCATTATGAATTTTTAAAAATAATAGTTATGCTATTTTTAAAAAAATAATTATGTCATTCCATTAAGAACAAGTTGCAGATATCATTAAAAAAATTACAATTTCTATACATTAATTTTTATTAGTCGAAATCATTAAATTTTATAGGAAACTGCAAGTGTACGAACACTTTTGGGGTTCACTGTATTTATGTACTTCATTGCATTTAAATGTAAAAAATATCATTAATTTTTTTAAAAAATCGAGTTTTTGCATAAAATTTGGCATATTTAAAAAACTTTTAAAAGTAATACATATCTTTTAATTCCTAATATATAAAGATGTTCCATTATTTATGTACTGTATAAATATTATTTGAATACATTCATTAGAATTTTGTGTAAAAGATTCTAATTGCAATTTTTCATGAAAGTTTTACTAAACTCGACAATTTTTATAATCTATAAAACTCTCCAGAAAACAGCAAAAGGGTTGAAAATTAGTTAAACATGAAGCTAAAGAGTTTGAGCTATAAATATGGTTAGTTTAAGAAATGTACAACTAGTAGAACATTTTTCATATTGTATTTAAATCTTTAAAAGCATTGTCTGAGAAACTATGTTTTTTGGCTTCACGGTAAAGTTCACAAATGGATTTCTTTTTAAGACATTGAATTAACATTTTGAGAAAACTTTTATTTTATTTTATTTGTATTATAGACTATAATCTCTGTGTATGTATTTATGCATTTTATTGCACATACAATTTGTGAGAAAAAACATGCTTTTTTTTTTAAAAAATTGACAAATTTCAAAAAAAATAATGTAAATCTTATCGCTCTAGGCACAGATAATGATGTTATTTTTGTGCAGTTTTAATATTATTTGAATATATTAATTAGAATTTTCAATACAAGGTTTACTGTAACTGCAATTTTTAACTAAAAATTCCCAATCTATCCAAAATAATTTAAAATTTTGTGGAATTGTATTTTAATTCCTGACTCAAGTGTAGTATAGGAGAGAGGGCCCTTTCAATTTTTATATAGATATTATTGGTTAGATAACGAATTCATTCTGGCTTCGGGAAACCTATCGCTAAGTGAAGTAGCTTGGCGATCGATTTTGGTCACCAAAAAAATTTGACATCGCCAAGTATCTATACTACACTTGAACCTTAATTCCTAGTTCTATGCACACCCTTTTTAAAGAAAAAAAGTGTTTTTTAGTTGAAAATTTGTTTCAATAAAATGCTCCGAGGGTAGCCACATACCTTAAATTTGTTTTTTTAAGTAATCCGCCAAAAAAAAGGCATTTTTATCACATTTTCCCGCTAAATTCCTATAAAAGCCTTACAAAATCAAAACAATCTAGTACTCATGTGTTCGTCCGCGGGTAGCGTGGTAGAAACGAAAAATTAAATGTAAAAAAACTTTTTTAAGAACAAGCTTTTATTTAAACGCGCTAAAAAGAATAAAATAAACTTTTCCTTTAAAACTTTTTTTACTATCAACTTATAACGTCATTACACAATTTATATGATATAAAAGCTTGTCGCCAGATTTACCTGTGTAGATAAACAAGTAAAATAAATAACTTGACCTGATTGATTTTGGTTTTTAAAAATTCAAACTAAGTAAATATGAGTACTTAAATATTGCGACAAGCTTTTATATCATATAAATTGTGTAATGACGTTATAAGTTGATAGTAAAAAAAGTTTTAAAGGAAAAGTTTATTTTATTCTTTTTAGCGCGTTTAAATAAAAGCTTGTTCTTAAAAAAGTTTTTTTACATTTAATTTATTTTTTACTTTTTAGTTATCGCTGGACAGGTTTCTCAGCCTGTTCAACTCATTGAACGCTGGTTCGCAGATTTTGGCTAACATTGTTCTACACACGAAAAAAAAAGGTTTAGTGAGATTATCTTCATTAATGATAAAGTTATTAAATGTTTAATTAAAATTTTGACTATTTTTGAAAAACTTAAAGAATATATTATTTATTTGAAATATTTTGAAGGTAAGGGATGTATTTCTCTAACATATTAGAAGAAAATTTTAATTGTTTATTAAAAACTTCAAAAGGCATTTAAATATTTGTATTAATCAATAAAATGCTTAAGACTAAAAACGCATTTTGTAATCAAAAAAGAAAGTTTTATCAAATAATGATAATTTTTTGCTGGACATTGAATATCTTCTACGTAAGAATCTATTTTTTTTAATTGCTCAGATCATCTTTAGAAACTTGATTTTGAAAAAATCAATAATTAAATTCAAATAAAATTAACAGATTCTATTTGTAATTAAATTTAAGGACACATGTCGCAGTGTGTGTTTAGATTACTGGTGATAAAATGAGGTATATTTAAATTACTCGTAGGCTTAAAATTAGAAAATTTCTTTAAAAAATTACTTCATTTTATTGTAAAATTATTTTTTTTAATCGAAAATATATTGCATTTCTAGATAATATTTTTCTCTTATTGTTTTCCTAGCGGATTCCTTTTTGATGGGTAAGATACATTAAAAAAATGATCTTTCCGATTCTGTAATTATTTTTTGTCTGAGTTTCATAGATTAAAGTTAGATAAATTATTTAAAGAATTTCTTCAATACTCCATCTCACTTGGCAGCGTTGAGAAAGGTATACAATGTACCAATCTAATTGAAAAATAGCTCTACTTTTTTGTTTTGAATTTAAATCCAAGGAAATAGATAGAAATTTGTAAAAAAATTGCATACGTTGTAGAAATTAGATTGTTTTTACGTTGTAGAAATGTAATTATTTTTTAGACAAAGTTAATTAATACTGTCAATAGCGCAACGTTATGAAATTCCAGTTTGGCTGAAAACCGATTTTCTACGCCAACTTTTGTCATTGTTGTAACAATAAAATTATTACAACAATGCAGATATATCCAAGTTGGCGCCCAAAACTAGTTTAACGTTTTTAATTAATATCTTTTTAATTAATTGCAATATCGGAATATAAATGGTCAAAACATGCATTGTCATCCAAACTAAACGTGTATACAAAATTTCAGCTCAATGGGAGGAAGATATCAGCTTCAAAATTGAGTTGCAAGATTCCACCCGAACAAATTACATACATACATACATACATACATACATACATACATTGTAAGTTAAATAAAAGCTTTTAATAAAAATAGTTCGGAAGATTTATGAGAACTAAATTTGTTGTTGAACCCCAATCTTTAAAATATGTATCCAGTATATTAAAAAAACTTTTTTAATCCTGAATATCTTTTTAATTTGTTTGATAGTGTTAATTAGCCATTTTTTGAAATTTTGAGTACATGTAATGTCTCATATTTGTAAAGGCATACGTTCAAATCTGATATAAACAAACTCATTCCAAACTGAGTAAGTCCATGTAGTCATTTTTGAGTATTTCTTTTTTCTCCGTGTATATTAAGTGCGAGACAGAGATTTAAGAAGTATAAAGAAGAAAAATAATAAATTTAATTTATATTTTTTACGAGTATTCCAGTGAGTTTAAGCACCTTACTCTAACATTAACTTAGCTCAGTGGCGCAACAGCCCATGAGGGCCAAGTCCTACTATGCCCAACTCAGTATACAAGACCTTGGGCCCTGAGGTGCATGAGCAGATGTTCCGGTCAGATGGTCAGTCTGACAGGAAACCCCCGTGTTAAGTTCTTAAACAAGCTTGGTGCTCATTTTATCGGCCCACTGAAGGGATGAAATGCTGAGTTAACCGTGCACAGCCCGGAGTTTGAACCTCGGAACTGTGATGTGGAAATGCGATGCACTAACCATTCAGCCACTAGGCTTTTTACTCTAACATTACGAAAATACAAATGATAACAATGACCAATATAGATACATAATATAAATGATAATGGGATCATTCTACTAATAGATTAATATTTATTTTTAAAGTGTTTTATGCGTACAGTAGAACGACTGAAATGAATCCACTTGTAAGTATTCATTAGCGGAATAACTATGTAAACTATATATACAGGGTGTTGCTGAATTGAACCAACAGATTCAGAGGGGTGATAGTAGACGGCTCGGGGACGACAAATCCCCACAGAACATGGAGCTGTAAATCACGTTTAGTCGGAATAATTCACAAATCTGTTAAGAAGGGTGTAATGTCGAGTGGAATTAAAAGGGTTAATAAGAGGTAAGAAATACATTTATTAGACGTAAAACATGTTTACAATATGCGCCCCAGCTTGACGCAAGAAATGCAGTCAGATTTGTTTCGGAACGCCGCTTCCGACAATTTCTCGCCCCTTCGGCTGTGCTGCGATCTACGTGGCCGCAGCTTCGGACAATCCCTGTCCCTTGTCGGTGCATTTCTGACGTCGAACTGAGAGGCATTTTGTCCAGTAAGAGTATTTCTTACCCCTTATTGCCCTTTTTCATTTCGTTCTTTGAGTCATACCCTTCATGACTGCCACAACGAGACAACGTGGTTTGCGATTTGTCCTTTCTACGGTGATTTGCTGTCCCCATGCTGTTTACTATCAACAATTCGAATTTGTCAGTCGAATTCGCCAACGCCCTGTATATATGTATAATATATGTATGAAATAAGACGTGGCCGTTGAAATGATTTTCTTACTATTATCGCAATTGTTGATGGTTTCTTTGGCTGGGATTGACGAGACAGTCCTGAGATTAATTAAAACTGTTTATTGTACACTGAACATGAAGACACACAGATAGACGGAATCACAAAGAAACATACACACACAACACAAATCAAGCTGCAGCAGACTACATGATGAGAATAAGAGACAAGAGAGCGCATAACCGTCTGCACCGAGTTTTTTATACTGGCGGTGAAGGTCGTACGACTCTTTTGTAACAGGAGTCGTGATTGGATGCAAATGCGCGCGAGCAAATAGATTAAGATTATAACGGTCTTGTACGAGAGAAAATAATTTAACGGGGTAAAGTTAAAGAGTTAGAAGAAGTTATTACATATATACACTGGTGTGCAAAAATTAAGGACGAGACGGTTTTTTCAATATAACTTTGTACAAAAGCATTCCAAATCAACACATTTAATACCGTAAGATCCCCAATACGTAAGGACATGAGTAATGTAAGCAACACTTACTAAAAGAGAAATCAGAGGGATAAAAAGAAGCTTTATTGAACAAGTAGCATGGAGCGCAATGCGACTGAAGGCCGAAACATCCCTGTGATGGGTGTCCAGTAAGAAATATCCGGTCTTTAGTAGGGGATATGATCTCCCCTGACTGCTAGGCAGGTTTCACAGCGTCTGCCCATGCTGAGAATGAGGGTGTCAATGAGTTGTTGAGGCATTGCTGCCCATTCGTCTTGCAGCGCCAATCGAAGCTCCGGAATCGTTACTGGTGGTAAGGTACGAGCTGCCAAGCGTCTGCCTAGAAAATCCTATACATGCTCAATGGGATTGAGATCAGGAGATCGTGCCGGCCAATCCATACGTTCAATATCCTCACTCTCTAAGAGCTGTTCGGCAGCTACTGTGCGATGACATGGTGCATTGTCGTCCATGAAAAGGAACTGCGGACCCATAGCGCCTCTAAAAAGACGCACATATGGAAGAAGAATCTCGTTACAATAACGGGTCCCGTTGACTGAACCTGCGTCGAAGATGTGAAGGTCTACGACTACCAAGATGTACGACTACCAAGCATGATGCCTCCCCAAACGAGAACACAGTCACCTCCATACCTGTCCCTTTCAATGATGTTCGAGGGATGATTGCGGCTTCCCCGCTCTCTCCAGATGAGTATGCGATGAGAATCGCTACTCAGACTGAATCTGCTCTCATCTGTAAAGAGTACTCGTCCCCATTCATTGTCTCTCCAATTCTGGTATTCCCGGCACCACAGAGAACGCCTTCTCCGATGGGCAGGCGTTAGATGTACACACCGTACAGGGCGTCGTGCAAACAGACCACCACCGTGCAGTCTTCTGGCCACGGTAAAACGCGATATCGGTCGTCCAGTCGCCTGTGTCGTGTGTCTAGCGATTTCTCCCGCTGTCTGCCGCCTGTTTCTTCTGGCCTGTAAGGCAATATACCGGTCATCTGCGGGTGTGGTTCCTCGTGGACGACCACTACTGAACCCCCGGATAGCTGTTCCTGTACTTTGAAATTGTCTCCGAAGTCGTGAAACGATGCTGTGAGCAATTCCGAACTCTGCAGCTACACTTGTCACACTGCGACCTTCCTCCAACTTCCCAATGATTCGACCTCGGGTAAAAGCATCCAGATGTCGTCTAACAGATTGATTATTCGCCATTTCTCGCTGAGGCAGCAACTCGGTGTGATTTTAACTGCTATACGGTGTGCAATCTCTTTGCCAGAAATACTAATCTTACGCCGACAACATGCTTTACTACTCAGACACTCCCCCATTACGTCTACCTGCATATCTGCGCATGTGCTACCATAGATCACCTCACTTAATCTCCTGATTGGTCTTTCTGTCCACTCTGCCTCTTCGTTCAGCTGATATGCTAATTTTTCGACTTCGTCCTTAATTTTTGCACACCAGTGTATATACTATATAACGTCGCACAATATATAAATTTGTGGGAATCTAACCAAACTCTCCCAAGTTACGGTAGCGGTATTTTAATGGCGGAGGTGCCTGGGAGGTTTTTTTAGAATTTACGGTTAAATTTGAAAAAATTGAAAAATAATTCAAACAAACAAGCTTTTTGAAAATGAAAGAATTACAAGTTATAGGGAAAAGTATACAGAGTAGGAGTATTTACAGGATAATAGAAATTAACACATACAGATATTAAAGAAATAGAGCGTTAGATTATTCCCTCTAGAAAGACGTTAGAAATCTAAGAAAAGCTCATTATACGTGATGGGATTATACGTGAAACTTACCACCTGGTTAGCCAATAAGCACTACATCTTCTTCGTTATGTGGTTAGTGCAAATCTACTGGAATATTATTTGTGTCGGCGTTTCGGAAGCCCGCCAGATAGCGTTGATCTGGAATGCTGTTATATAATTTAATTTACCCTCCTCTGTAAAGGGATTGATCTAACCTTTTACAAAAATAGTTCTATGGAATATCCTACTTATATATAAAGCTGTACGAGGACTATATTGGCAACGGACTTCGTAATTTTGAGCTTCGTTCAAGTGACGAGGATGACCCCTGAGCTGGTAACTCTCTCTCCTAACGTCCTCACCACATCAACGGGAGAACTTTTGAACCTCGACAGATTTAACGTGCATCCGCCCCCTCTGCACAGAAGGTCTTCAGCGACACGAGGGTTCGAACACATGACACGCCAACCCCGAGTCTGTGACCTTGACCACTAGGCTACTGTGGCCACAAAACGTTTGTGGAAAACCAACCTTAATGAATACTTGGTCTGCATTCCCCTTCGGCCCCGACTTCAATAAAATAATATGCTTCCAAAAAATATTATATTTTTAAATTACATCCTTACTTTCAGCTTTTTAAAAGCTTTCTGCATTGCAACAAAGCTGGCTGGCAACAACAGTTTTCTTTGAATTAACAAACACATTTTTATTTTTTTCAAAAATATAGAACTGTGAGGGGAGGACCTGAACTATTTCGAATTTCTTTTTAAACTTTCTTAGTATTTCAGTCGTTATCTTGCCAAGATAGGTCAATTTTTTCATTTTCCATTCACTCGCAGTGAGTGAGTGAGAGAATATTAACGTCGCACTGATTAGCAACACGAGGGCTTTTGGCAACGGTCCGCGTAATTTTGAACCATGGTCAAGTGACGCGGACGACACCTGAGCTGGCACCCCTCTCTCCCAACTACCACACCACACCAACGGGAGGACGTTTGAGCTCTCGACAGATTTAATGTGCATCGCTTCCCTACACGGCGGGTCTTTAGGGGTACTAGGATCGAACTCATGACACGCTAGCCATGATCCGATGCCTAGACCACTCGGCCACCGCGGCCGCCCATTCACTCGCAGAGCTCCGTATTGGGAAAGATATGTTTATATTTTGAAACTTTTTTTTGAAAATGTTTTCGCCATTAGAGATGAAAAAAAATTTTTTAGCTCAATACATCCGTAGGAAAAAAAACTTGACACCAAAGTTTATCCTTTGTATTTTTTATTCATAATCGGTCTTTTCTTTTATTTTCTTCTTATCGCGAGATGCTTATTTCATGTTATCAGGGTATTTACTTCGGACTCCGAATTGTTCTGTTCTTATTTTTTCCTTTGTTAACATGCTCAGTTGTGTTGTTCATTGTTTTATTCTATCTTCTTTATATTTCAAAACTACACGACCAATTTGAAGTAAAAGTTCGAGGACAAGAAAATTATCGACTTGTTGAAGCACAACGTGGAAAAATGCTTAAAATAAGAGTCCTTTATGCGTTTTTCCTGTACAGGTAGGAATACCTGTGAACTGATGAAGTATCTTAAAATGATTTCTATGCGAAACATATTGAATTCTATTTTGTGTCATCAAATTGCTTATGTATATAGGATGCCACTATAAATTCAATTTTAAAAATTTAATACTATTATTTAATATAATTCTTTAACTCAGTGCCGCCCTTTATTCTCGAATGTTTTGACGGTCGTGGCTGGGGTTTTTTGTGCCGGTCCTGGTGCAAAGAATGCATTGAGGCAAGTTGAGACTCTCTTGGCGGCGTAGTTTTGAAAGTAGTGGTCACGTGACTGATTCAAAGTTAGAAGTTCCGTCACCAATAGAAAGCGCGTTGCTTCAAAGAGTAACGTTTAAAAGAACAATCTTCTCTCCTACTCGATTAAAAATATTTCTAAAAATACAAGAATGATTTTTTTAGCTTAAAATTTATAACGCAGCATTTTGGTTTAGTTATTGCAGAGTATGAGTTTTTGGCTTTTAATGAATTGACCTTTCAACGATGTATTTCTATCTTCTCATGGAAAGAATACATATATTTTTCGGCGTATCTTCTGAAATAGACAGATTCTGGACTAAAGGGAAACATGTCAAAGAACCTCTTTTTTTTTAAGAAATAATTGCCATATATGTAACGTGGAACAAAACCTACTTTTAACCCTTTTTTGTATTCCAAGTTTCTGAAATACGTATATCGTATCTGAAACGGGGAGCATTTTAGATTCCCTTGTGGAAAAACTAGATTAGAAATATCTAGTAAACAATATATTACGAACTTTTCGATGATCAAATATCGGTTACTAGTTTGAATATATACATTGGCTAAGAAAAGGTTTTTTTTCTAATTTATCCTTATTTTTTTTAATTGGTACACTCTATACTTTTTGAATACGAAATTTAAGGAATGAAAAATCTAAATTTTTCAAGTTTTTCTTGCATTGTAATGAGAGAAAGAATAACAAGAAAAAATACTTATACAAATGTTTTTCGAAAAAAGTTATGGGGCCCTCGTGTTGCATTATAGTGTGACGTCAATAAACACCTCCTCACTTGAAAATGGGTGAAAGTTTTTATGTTATTTTTAAGATACTGTTAACTTCAGTAAATATGAATTCGAGAAAAAAGTAGCTGTAAATACTACAGTTTTTTTTAAAAGACGCAGCTTTTCATTTTTTATGGCATTCCTTAAGGCTAAGTGTTGGTCCGTTACAAATCCCAGTATAGGCTAAATTCTCCTCTCAGTCAATAATATAATAGCGGAGTAACTGAATAGGTAAAGGATTCTTCTAGTTTTAGATTATTTTTAGATTTTTACCCTTCAAATAAAAAAAGTTGAGTACAGAAGTAGGTAAACTTACACTCGATACGGAATTCGACATTCCAAGTTAAATAAAAAATCGAATAACAATAAGTATATTAAAAATTTAGAGATAACAAATCACATATTCAAGTAATTAATTCAACACAAAAAGAAATAAAAGTTCATGTGTTACAGGAAACTTTTAAAATATGATGGAATTGTTAATTAAGGAAAAATATGCATTATGATTTGCCGCCCAGTCAGTAGGGATAATCTGACCCTCGGCTTGTAACCGAGTGGGCTCGGGTTCGAACCCCGAATAAGGCATGGATGTATCTTCTTCAAGGGGGGGGGAGTTGGGCTTTCACCTGTAATGTGAATTTCCGTCTCGAATGGGAAGCAGCGCACCCCTTCTGTTATATGCTGGGATCCTCGTTTGTAATAAATGTCTACACAGTCTGTCAAAAAAGTATTGGGACACACCACCAGTTGACAGATTTTTATCGTAATATTTTACTTAAACATACAAATGAACCCCCCCCCCCTCCAAAAAAAAGAAATGTTATTTTTGAAAATACAAATAATATGAATTTGAACAAAACCCATACATTTTAATACGCAATTATGGTTAAAATTGAAAATAAAAGAAATGGAGTAAAAAAAGCGTTCTCGGAAAAGGATTGGGACACTTCCCAATAAATTAGGAAAAACAATTCTAACTTAGAAATTAATAGCTTGTTAAGGGGCCCTGGCTTTTTATGACCTATCGAAGTCTATTTGGCATGGATTGGATAAATTTTTTGCAAAACGATCTGCCGATTTTGGTTCCCTCTTCGACCAAATATTTTCTTAAATTCTGCTTGTTAGAAATGTGGTGCTCATATAGTTTTTGTTGCAAATAATTCCACATATGTTTAATAGGATTAAGGTCTGGACTTTGTGCACGAGTCTTAATAACACTAGGACAGTGGTAGAGGACCCATAACTTGCAAATATCTGCAGTATGTTTCGGGTCATTATCTTGGTACAATTTAAAATGCCCCGAGATTCCCAGCTTGCTAGCACTTTGCTTTAATTTCGCTTCAAAATGTCAAGATAGACATATTTTTCATCATACCATCAATAAAATACAAGTTCCTGACACCAGAGCTTGTCATACAGCCCCAAACAATTTGGTTATCCCCTCCATATTTGACAGTAGTCCGTAAATTTTTCACATGCATTGCAGTGTTTGATTTCCGCCATATTTTGTGCTTGCCATCCGATCCGAAAATGTTATATATGCTTTCATCAACAAAAATTACATTTTCCCAATATTCTGTTGGCTGGCTTGCATACATTTTACCTAATGTCTATTTCCTTTGCTGATGTAGGGATTTCTTTGAGGTACTCTGCCATGTGATGCTTATGCTTCCTTAAAACATTTCTGACAGTTTCAGGATTTACTGATTTTCCGAACTGCTTTTACATTGAAAAGTCATTTCTACTGCACTAGTTTTTTAGTTAATATGTCTCACACAATCCACCTCTCATCACGTTCATTAAATATCCTTGGATGCCCTGATCTTTGCTTGTTTTCAACTCTATTTGTTTTCTTGAACCTGCCAATGATGTTAAAAACAGCAGACTTACTCAATTTCAAGATTTCTCCTATACAGCGAACTGATTTCCTCTCTTTCCAATGATTTATTACAGGATTTCGCACACCACAACCGATATATCTTTGTTTTTTTTTTTTTGCCATTTTTTCTATGAATAATCTTATGTGTTTGTTTATGTTTAAACTTCTAACTTATGTTTAAACTGTTATGTGCTTGTGAAATGTTTATGTTTAAACTTCTAGTCTAAAAAATTGGTGTGAAATCAAATTCTATTGATGCGCTGTGTATTTTATAAATTTCTCATTTCAAAAGTGTCCCAATACTTTTTTGACTCCAGCGTGCCTTTGAGTTATATTTGAAAAGCTAGATCAAATTATAAATCTATAACACTAATAAAATTTTCCTTGTATACTGTACACCAAATGTTAAACTATTTCTTAATTCATTTTGTTTTTGTTTTAATGCGATAAATATATTTATAAATGGCTTTACAGTTATGCATGCCAAGTGTCCCAATACTTTTTTGAGTGACTGTATATTCTTCTGCTGGAATTGTATGTTTCTGTTCTTCCATCTCTCGTCTTTCATATGTATTTCCAGGATAAAACACACAACACGCATTATAATTTACCTTTGGAAGATTGTGTATAGTAATTTATTGAAATAAAGAATTAAATTTTCATAATGAATTAAATGTTCATAATGAATTAAATTGATCTTTATACTTTCCTTAGATATTTTTAATGATTTTACACGCTATATACCATAAAATCATTATTCTTTTATCCAAAAACAAGTAGCTGTTTAAAGTTATATAATTTCTTTAAGCATTGGTCTTTAAGATCTTAATGAATTGTGATTCATTTGGCATTGTTGCCGCGCGTGCGAGCGGTCAAATGTTTCCGAAATTCTAAATAGGAAGAAAAAAAATTTTGAACGCACTATAGAAAAAGCTCAGGAATGTATAAACCGAAGAAACTTCGAGAGATGAGAACACCCATACACTTTAAAAACAAAACTGGAATGAAAAGAAGCCAATTAAGGGCAGAAGGTGATCGTGTTCGAAAGATACGCATCCAATTCATGTTTCAACGATGCGAGGATTCGATATCAAGATAAATGAGACAGTGGTAAGAATTCTCTAGCATCTAATCAATATTTATGTTCTTCTCAATCAAAGTGTTCTTTATCAGCTGGCGGATTCAAAGTTGTAAAAAACATTTTTGTTTCCCTTTTAGCTGTGTTAAATACGAACCTATTTCAGACCTTCTATTTCTTTCGAATAATTAGAAGCTATTAATTTTTCTGAATAAAGTAAGTTTTTTTGTTGCCTATTATCAATAAGCGATCATCCTCACGTATCGAAGAAAAGCGACAATGACGAAAGTCTTCAAACTATAAAAACAAAGGAGATGTGGTTCGAGGAAAAATGCTAAATAGATTTGATAATAAAAGGTGGACAAAAAACAAACAGAATAATGAGCTCACATTCCTTTGGTATGATTGCTGAAGATGGGGATAATACTGAGTAGCCTGAGCGTAGTCTGGTTTTTTTAAGTTTAAATTTTTAAGATAAAATTTGGAAAAGTGAATTCAAATTTTAATAAAATGTGTACTTCATATGTCAAACGATCGAATTTATTTTTCTTATTCCGGCGACACCCTTAGAATATGTTTCCGCTGTAAGGTTGCTCTGTTAGCGCGATCCTGGTTGATCAAGTTCTCTGTTTAAGTAATCGTCTGAAGTGGACGAATTGTTTCATCCAGAAAGAGAAGTAGTCCTCGGGCTAAATCTCGTTTGGTCGCTCTTTGAAGTTACAGTAGAGCGGATGGCAACGGATCTCGTTACTTTGAATCTTAGTCAACTGACGATATTAGAGACTCAACAAATTTCCACTCCAAGCCAACTTTGAGCTTTGAAGTGGCGGCCTCGCAACTATCGTATAAGATCTCTGAATGGATAAAGTTTAAATTTTTCGGTATGAATTTCCGATGATTCAGTGAGTGAGGGAATGGCATCCGACTGGGTTAAATTTCCTAAAATATGACTTAAATGATTTTTTTAAGTATGTTTCAAAACTATAAAAAAAACAGCCAAAATAATTTTTTGAAAAACTATTTTTTAAAATATTGAGAAATCTGGACCAAAATATTTGCTCTTTTGCTAAAAAAAAATTTATTACAAAAACAAAGTTCAGCAGGAATACAATTCTTCAATGCTTAACTATGCCTGCATACGAAAAAAAACTCAAGTTTTACTATAAAATTATGAAATACATGTGTCCGTCATACAAAAAAACCCAGAGTGTTCTTTAAAAAAAACTTTTTTTTTTCATATAAAATTACGTTAAAAAGTAACTTGATTGAAAAATTACTCTTAGCGTTTAGCAGAAAAACTCATTATAATACAAAAAACTAAAAAAAATTCATAAGAATATTTCAATTACTTTAAGATATTTCACTCTTATACTGTTAACAATTCTGTACAAAAATAACATTCTTCAGAAAATGTTAATGTATGCAATAAAATTTTTTATAGATTTAGGAAGGTATTAAAACTTTCCAGATTTGTACGTGGTACCTTCTTGAAACTCATACTTCAAATTTTTACATTTTTGAAGGGCCTTTCTTTTTTTACGAGACAGTTTCTTATGTATTAATATAGAATCCCTCGTTGATTTAATAATTCTCGTATTGTCGAGGTGCCAAAAATATCCCTTCATTTCAAACTCTAATTCCATTCCTAACTTTTGAAGTGGAATGTTTGTAGCTCAATAAAAAGGTCTCTTTCGGGATTATACTTCACGCGAAAAACTTATTGAATCTTTCATTTCAGTTCTGAGTTTTCCCGTGAAGACATTTTCTTAGGAGATTTTGATCGAAAAGTTCCATATAAGCCTTTTTAATAGAATTAATAACTGAATTTGGAAGATCCAATGATTTTTCTTTCAACGTATGTCCAACAAATTCTGCTCTCTGGAAATCTCTTCTTTTTTATCCTCGCTGATCTTGTTTTTTCCAATGATAACTTGAATTTAATAAAACATAATTATAACTCTATACAAAATTACTATAAGATATAAAAAGCTCTGACTTTGAACGTAACTGATAAAAAGATAGCAACTCGTTTAAATCAAAACAAACATTGTAACTGTTGCCTATTTGAAAGGGAAATATATCTATTAGAACATTTATAAAGTGAAATAAAGTTTATTAAACATGAAAATATTCGTTAAAATATTTTAAAGGAATAAAAACCGTATTTTGATTTTTTGAAAATCCACTGAAAACTCACATTTCCGGTTTCGATTTGGGCTTAGAACCCCAAACAGAAATAACGGTAACTTTTTTCCTGACTCACAATTAAAAGTAAGACATTTTTAGAAAGCTTATTTAGCAGGCTACAAAAATAGACTAAAAAACAAATTTAAATTTTCTTGATGAAAATGATGATTTTAAACCAGTCCCCTACTTTAATATGTCCAGGCTCAAACGTCCTCTCATTGGTATGGTGTGGAGGTAAGGAGTACAGGTGCCAGCTCAGTTGCCGTCCTCGTCACTTGACTAAGGCTCAAAATTACGCGGTCCGTCGCCCAAAGCCCTTGTGCACCTGAATAGTGCGACGCTAATATTCACTCACTCATTCAGCTACAGTAGGGATTTTGGCGACGGACCTGGTCAAGTGACGATATCAGAGCTGATATCACACTCTCTTAACTACTCCACCACACCAACGGGTGTCAGTGAGCTTCTACAGATTTAATGTTCGTTGCCATCCTTAACGCCAGTGGTTCCCAAAGTGATATACAAACACCCCCTGGGGTCTATGATGACCTGCAAGGAGTCCACGGCAGCCAAAAAGGTCCGTGAGTTGTAACGGGGGGATCTATGTGATAGTAGCTCTCCTTAAACTGGATCGTGACTTTAAAAGAAAATTTAATCCAGTGGAAATCAAATTTTACCTATTTAACAGATTTATTTACTAAATTTGTGATGAGGTTAATTTGCAGTTACAAGGTGACAGCATAAATTTCATTAAAAAAAGAACCATTTCAGTTATTTTCCCCTCCGTAATTAAGCTAAAGTAGTATAATACCGGAGGTCGCGAATTTTCTCAATTTCCCACAATCTATCTCAGTGTGTTTTAACCCACGTTCAACATTTAAATGTCCTTTGTTCAGATTTTGAAAGTAGGTTTGAGAATACTTGACTGTAGTAATGCCGCAGTAGGTAATGAATTCGTATGTTCACATCGAAAAAAAAGTGTAATGCTTCAATAAGAACTGATTGGAATCGCTAATACCTTAAAGGATGGTTTAGAAACGGATGTCAGCAAATTTAGCTTTAAAAAGACAAGCTTGTTATTTCCCCCAAATAATGGAATATCATGAGAAAGGTTTTAATTATATATATATGTGGCTTTTCCTAGTAAGAAATTTCAGCGCTGTTGTCAATCCTCAAAACAAAATGAAAGAAGGAAAATATACTCTCTCTCATCTCTCTGAACACTACTAACAAATGAGATCTAAGTTTAAACCAGACAAGATTGATACCAAATGTTGAAAAATTTGTTATTAAAGCACCAGATTTTCAATAAAAGCAGATTCACTCATTTAAAGCATTTGTTTGTTGTTTAGTTATTCCATGTATTAATTAAATTTTAATTTAATTAATTAACATGTGTTTCTTAAGTTTTAAACACAAAGCTTCAGTACAGGGAGAAATTTAAAAGAATTAAAGTATGTAGTTCTATAGCAGCTGTCGAAAAGACATTCAAGTTGATAAATTTACGAAAATTCAATATTAGATAATCAGGGGTTTGTCCGAAACCGAAAAACGTGAAAGGGGTCTTTGCGACCAAAAAGTTTGAGAACCTCTGCTCTACACGGTGAGTCCTTAGTGGCATCAAGTCTCGAACCCGCGATACTCCAGCCACGAGTTCGGGACCATAGCCACCTTGCTACTGATAATAAAGGAACTTTAGCATTATTTCAAGGTTCATTAGAAATGGAACAACATAATTGCGAAATATATATACAAAATTAGAATAAGAATTATTTTTTAAAAAAAATAATCACTAATCAAATAATTATTAATCAATAAATAATGAAAAATAATCAAAACTTTTTGAAGAACTTCAAAAAATTGCGTAAAAGGGTCTTAAAAATATCTAAATGTATTGAATCGTGTTGATAAAAAAATTTATGCATTAATAACAGCAGCTATTTTTTTTTATTACTAGTCTTTTTTTATATTGCAGGATTACTAAAAATATTTTTTTATAAATTTCTGAAATGTAATTGAAAAAATGAATTTTTAAAATACACGCTAAATTACCAAAATAAAAAAAAAATTAAAATTTTTTTGAAAGGTTTTAAAAATGCTTTTTGAAGGAATCAAAGTAAAAAATGTTACTACTCATACGCATATATAGGTCTATACATGTATGGCGTTGTATTCAATAAAAATGACAAAACATGCAGAGAAGTAAACAAGAAAAGGGGCCAGGTAAACTAATTATATTTTTCAGTTAGTAACGAAATAAATTGTTGTACAACTGTGAAAAGCAAAGGAATTCCACTCGAATGGGTTTATAGAAAAAAAATGATCATTCTGGAAGCCAATTGGCTGGTTGTATTTATATGAAAATGGTTATACAAATCTGAATTCTGTCAAAATCACAGTTTATTGCATATTTAAATTTAAGTAAGGTCGCTGACCATTGCTACAATTGCAAATTTTAGTGAAGCCGATTGCCAAATGAATTGGATGAAAATGAAAAATGCTGTGTACCAAATAAGATGTCTGCTTAGAATAAAAATTTTACTTGCTATTTTTATTACATATTATTATGGATTACTTGATTTTGAACTTTCCACAATAATTTATTCGACAGCTCTTTTTTCCAGTCAAATCACTATTAAATGTTTGTTTGTGTTGGCATTATTATTCGAATTAATATAGCTAAAAAAAAAATGCAAATTTGGTAAAAACATATTCTAATTTCAATTTTAATTAAAAATAACGATGATTTTTAGGATAAAAGTATTTTTTAATGGAATATTCTTTAAAAAACAGAGTTTGATTTAAAAATAGAGGAATTAAAAGTTGTGTTTCAGTGAAAAATGAGCGGCATCAAGAAAAAAATTAATGAAATTCTAGCATTGAAACTGGACATATGAAAGAAAGATAAGCCAAATTAAGATAAATAATTTGGATGGATTATTTGAAATAAATGCTAATGAATCACTGTCCTTCTCAAGTGAACGTAAAAATTTAAATAAATAAGAAAAGAATATATAATTTTAAAAAAAGAACTGAAGGTTAATCCAATGAAAGTGAAATGAACCGAGAAGAGGAAATAATCAGATTCTGAAGCAAAACAAAACAAAAACATTCGGGGCGATTTAAAAGAATGATTAGAAGTAGACTATTCGCGAAATAAATGCAAATGATCCACAGTTCATTTTGAACGAAATTAAAGTGAAAAAGAGACCAGCTGAGATATCAATGAAAATGAGTGAAAGTGAAAAGAAATATTAATAGGATTTCCGAACAAAGACACACGCAAAACGAAATCAAGAGTGATCCGATTTAAAGGAACTATTAGAGGAGAGCATTCCGATTTCGGGAAGTAGAATGATTCTGGCCTACGCTTGGCCGACCAAGGGCGTCCATTGGAAGAGTGGCCAATTGAGGTGTCAGTTGGATGTCGTGATCGGAGGGTGGGGGTAGATTTTCTTGTCAAACGCCTCGTTCAATACTGCAATTACTGAAGAATTAAGCAGCCACGGGGTGTGAGAAACGTTTTCAGCTGTCGCGTACAACGGTTAAAGTTGTTTTTTATTCATGCGTGCGGAGAATTGTGTGGATGGCTCACAGTCTATTGACCAGCTTGCATACCTGTAGCCAAATTAGAGAAGAAAGATAACGACTTGTCGCGCATTCCATATGTCGTACAGTTTCACATATTTCAAAATGACTTATAACTAAAGTTTCCTCCCTCGAGGCTCTATTTAAGTATTAAATGTTACATGGTAGGACACAATGTATTGATTATGGGTCTGCAGTTGCGCTTCACTCTTTCTTGCGACTCTGTTTCAGCTTAAACTGTACCGTTATTCCGCATCGCCCGTTTGCTTTTGCGAAAGATTCCAATAGGTTTCCTAAAAAGTAATCAGTTCCTATATTAACCGCTTTTCTTGCTCATCGTCACATCAACATTTTACGATGCATCTATGAATCTCCTCTTTCATGGTTGGGCAGAGTAGAGTGCCATCTCACTTGACCGTGTCCATATCCTCGTGTTGCTTCGAGGTGCGACGTTAATAAGGAACCAATCAATGAATTGGAGGAATAAAGAGACACTCTCTCTGCTCACAGAAAAAACACTACATAATATCTACTTACATAAAAAATACATTATCGTCTGTATTTGTGTAAAATCAATCAGAAATCTTAATTTTCCCTTTGTCCAATCTCATTACGACTTTTACTTCTGTGAAACTTCTTTACTTCAAGATGAAAAGACTATTTTATAAAAAGGGTATTTCGTGCATATACTTTTTTTAAGGGTGAAATTATATATGCCAATTTATCTAACAACATTTTATACATCCCCCCCCCCCATTCAGCTAAAAAAACAAACTCGGAAATTAATGGTTTTTACGCGTATTCTATTCTTTTATTGCTTGTTGTTTCAGTAAATATCTCAAATTCCGTGAAATGCTTTCTCCCTTTATTAAGGATCAGAAAACTTTTTCAAGGTCACACCAATGATCTTTGCCTTTTTTAATTTACTTTTTTCATTGATTTCTATTGTTTCATTATAGAATAAGGGATCTAAGAGTTGAATATTTTTAAAACCTAGAGCTTTTAAAAGGGTGTTTAAGATGAATATATTGTGTATTTGATGTATAAATAACAATCATAAAATATTATTTATACTTGTATTTGGTGTTTTTCTCAGTTTGAGAAAAATGCCAATCAATTGCAATCAGCTTAACGAATGTCTTAGAGTTATATTATTTCAGATTTATCTCATGCATCTATCGTCCTGTCTTTCAAAAATAAAAGTGGTCACAGTAGCCTAGTAGTCAAAGTAAAGGACTTGTGTCATGAGTTCTAGCGTAGTACCGCTAAAGATCCGCCATGCAGAGGGAGCCAATTCTCGTTAAATATGTCGAGGCTCAAACGTCCTCCAGTTGGTGGGGTGTGGAAGTTGAGGAGGATGCCAGCTCAGGTGACGTCCCCGTCACTTGACCGTGGCTCACAATTACGAGGTCTGTCTCCACTAGCCCTTGTGTTGCTTCACAGTGTGACGTAAATGAAAATTTTATCAAATCCTAACGTGATGATGCCTTACTCCGCCAAAAGGAGAGTTCCATCATTGTGTTTGCGTATAATTTTCCCATTGACTGCAATTGTGAGCAGTTGAAACCAATCTTTTTACGTTCAATCAATTACGTTCTTTGAAATGTATATTAGAATGACGGGATTTTAACTTTATTTTAAAACACTTTGTTGGGAGGAATAAAAATTTATATTTTTAGACATATATATATATAGAAATATATATTAGAAATATATATATATATATTTCTTCATTCAAACAAGTCCCAGAATTGGTGTCATTTAGTGATTTTCAACAATTTTAAAATTTGTTTTTCGCCACGTATTAAGGTAAAAAAACCTTAAAATAAACATCATACATATATTTTCCCTCGAATAATCGTTTAGTTCAAGGATGGCGAACATTTTTGAGACGTGGGTCAAATTTTGTTTATAATTTTTTAGTGTTAGTTCGTGAGTCACTAAGCCCATTTGCACCAGATTTAAAATGTTTTAAAACTAAACATCTTTAAAATTCAACTCGATTAATGGGTAAAAATGGGTGAAATTTGACGATTTAAAAAAAAATATATATATATAACAAAATTGATTATAACGTATTTAATGAGAAATCTGTTGCTGTTTATTTTCAGATAGCTTTTTAGTATTAGGTTCATATTTCGTATTCATTGGTTTAACGCTTTTTACACCCTGTCAAGGCTATTTGTATTCGAAGATTTTACAAAGTTCATTGAAGAAAACAATTTTTCACATGAATATGTGGAAAAATTCACATAATATTTTCAATTTTTACAGTGGGATCAATATTATCAGGAATCATAGTTTTCCTTCTACTTCAGAAATCAAGTCTTCAAATTTTGTTTTCCGCACTAAGCTGCTTCGAAATTCAACTAATTCTATTTCTAAATTATCGATACCGAGCCACATAAATTCGGTTAACTCCATTATTTCAAATTCTGTTGTGTAAGGATATAAAATAAAGTGAAATGTATTTTCCAGACTTTTAAATTGATTGAATCTCTCATCAAAAGCTTGTTTTATTTCCTGCATAATCACTAAATATTTTTTAATTGCATTTTCTTGAATGACAATGAAATTTTCAAAAATAATTGTGTTTTTAAATTTTTTTTTGTAATTGAGGAAAATATTTCATAATTTTCAGTTCCAAATCCTCAGTAAAGATGTCAATTTCGTCATAAATATTTTAATATTTTCAAATATCGTTAAAATAATTAGTCCATACCATTAAAGTTTTTTATTCAGCTCATTAAAATCCTGAGTGATGTCGCATAAAAACATTAAATCATTTAACCGATGAATATTGGGTAATTATCGAAAATATTGTCTTTTTCAATTAAAAGGGGCTTAATTTCTTCAAAGTGATTAAGGACTTGACCTAAACTAAGCCATCGCACGCTGTTATACATCAAAATCCCTGAATATTGGCATTCAGTTTCCCCTAAGAATTGTGAAAATTGCCGTTTATACACTAGTGTTAATAAAGTTGATTATTTTTATTACAACTGGAATTACACTGAAAATGTTTTTATGTA
Organism: Trichonephila clavata; assembly: GCA_019973975.1. Classification (NCBI taxonomy): domain Eukaryota; kingdom Metazoa; phylum Arthropoda; class Arachnida; order Araneae; family Nephilidae; genus Trichonephila; species Trichonephila clavata. The sequence goes on from BMAO01011831.1 coordinate 24,671, forward strand.
AAAACTATGTTTCGCACATAAGGCTTGCTGATGTATTATGCAATGAAATTCAATCAGAGAATGTGAAATATTTTACTTAAGATGCTGAATAAATCCAATGTTTTCCCCTGCCATACTGGGTGCACTGCCTGTTGTTACAGAAACTATTTTCTGAAGGCCAATATCCATTTCTTTAAATGCAGTATCAAATTCTTTAAAAATATCAAGACTGGTACACTTCCCTTTTTCAACGTTATTAGTTTTGTTAATCCTTCTTTGATTATATTTCCATACTTATACCGAGAAAAACTGCTCTAATTGTGCATAACCATTTACATCGTTACTCTCATCTAAAGCAATTGAATACATTTCTGCATAATTTAAATCGTCATATATTTGAGAAAAATTTTTTTTTCTAATTCTATTACTAGATATTTAATTACACTGTCACTTATAACTAACTCATTTATACGCTTTATAATCAAGTCTTTTTCTTTAAAATCAGCACAAAATGTAGGTCTACATTCTAAAAACGCCTTTTTTTAAAAAATTCTCCTTCTAAAAGAGGTTTTCCGTGGCGAGCAATGCAATGGCAACTTGGAAAGTAGCCGCTGTAATGTTATTTTTTGGAACCAAAAACTTTTTAAACATTGCTTTAAGAAAAATTCTCTCTCTTTTTTGCGAAAAATACGTTTTTCTTTTTTCATCTGTTGACATGCCGAGATTAGTAAGCAACGTTTCAAAATGTCTTTTTACATTATTTGTACGTGAAATCACTTTTTCATAACAAATTACACATATAACCATTTTATTCCTTTCAATCACACCATATTTATCAAACCATTCAGCTTGATAGCGTCTAGAACTTGTATGGTATGTTTTTAATCTTTAAACCACTGACATAGTGCAGGGCTACAATTAAAAATATTTATATTTAGAATACAATAATTTGAGAAGAAATTTTGTATTTTAACATACCTACATAGCAATAAAAATTACTTTTAAATGCGTTCGAAATGAATGCCACCAAGTTCAACACTGGTACTGAATGGTACAGGTGCGCCTTAAATTGCGAGCTAAAAAATGCTAGCATCGAGAATAAGACATGCTCATGGCGCTTCACAAGGTGAGAGGGGATGATACAAGTGCTATGGAAGTCTTTTTTTACAAACATAACTGAACATAACCTTACTAAAGTGCAATTTATCTGTTCTTTAAATATGGTTATTTGTTTTGGTTTAACGATTTTTTTTCAACATACAAAATGTAAGTAAAATTATACACTTATTTGATGTTTTGTAAATACTTTGGCTTTATTTCAAATACAACATGCTTTTATAGACATCTAACGCGTAACTTTGTAACTGTAATGATGCAACTGAAGGCGATAGACAGCAATTTAAATTGCTTTTGCGTCAGTGAAAAAATACAAATGGAATTCAAATAATCCTCACAAATTAGAAAATCTGAATCAGTGATTCCCAAATTGGTCTACATGGACCCCCAAAAGTATATGACGACCTTCAAGAGGTCCCTGTAAGCTCAAAAATAATTTAGGGGGGGGTCTACGATAATAGCTCTCATTAAACCAGATCCTGACTTTAATTTTAAAAAAAATTTAATCAAGTTTAAATCAGGTTTCGCCTATTTAACAGATTTACTTTAAATAATGAAGTTAATTTGCAGAGAACATAAATATTATTAAAACAAGGCCATTTCAGCGTTTCTTTCCAGAATTAAGCTATAAAATTAGTGGTCACGAATTTCTTCAATTTTTCACAGACAATCTCTCAGGGCATTTTAATCTACGTTCAGCATTTAAATACCCTTCATTAAGACTCTGAAACTAGGTTTGAGAATGCTTTGACTATGGTAATATCACAGTGGACAATCAATTCATATAGTCACATCGAGAAAAAAAATTCATATTACAATAGGAACTGATCAGAATAGGCACAAACGAAAGTCTAAAAGTAATGTTTAGTAATGGATACAAGCAATTTCAGATTTAAAGAGATATATCTGTTATCTGTCCCGAATTATGGAATATCGTGAGAAAGTTTTTAATTGCTTTTCGAAAATGGGAGTTTCAACGCAGTTGCCAATCTCCAAAACAAAATAAGAAAGAAAAGGGAGGGGGGTTATGGTCACGACTAACAGATGAGATTTAGAGTTAAAACTGACAAGGTTGATACTAAATATTAAATGTTTGTTATTGAAACACCAGATTCATCCCTCCCATTAAAAGCATTTGCTTATATTCAGTTATTTTATGTATCAATTAAATTTTAATCTAATTAACATGTGCTTCTTAAGTTTTAAACACCATGCTTCACTTTTGTTAGAAATTTAAACCGTTTAAAGTAAGTAGCTCTATACTAGCTGTAAAAAAAGACATTTAAATTGAAAAATTTGCAAAAATTTAAAACCCTGAACCAAAAAACATGGCAAGGGGTCTACGAGACAAAAAAATGTTTGAAACCTCTGTCTATATATAAATAAACCCGCGTAAACAAACAAATGGCTGCCTTGCAATCGGGGGTCAGTTAAGAAGCTTACCTAAGTCAGTGTCTGACCCACCGTGTCAAAGGTTCGCCATCAATGATTTAGTTAACTGAGTCGCATTTCATTGCATTTACCTTGACAATACACTCAGCAAGCTAAAAAGTGCTGTCAGAAATGTTTAAAATTAAGTCTATGTTAATTTGGGTCAGATGAGCTAAAAAGTCAATGATGCTTTCCAAGACGTCTCTCTCCTGTGTTAAAATTATAAGTTTTAACGAAATCTCAACAAGAGCTCTTAATCAATTAAAGAGCGAAAAAGAGAGGTCTTTCAGTTTCTTTTAGAACCAGAAGTGAAGAAAGGCCTTACGCTTTGGAATGGGAGTCACGAAATTCCTGATGAGCAGTTAGTAATGAGGATTAAGGGTTGGAGAGGAAACGAGGAACATAAGGAAGTGAAGGAGTCAATAAAAGGTCTATTTAAGGATGAAATATTTCCCAGATTTTATCTAGAAAACTTGAAAAGCCGCTTATTTTGTCAGTGGCTGACCATTCAACCGAGCAATGGACCATCAGCGACAAAATAATTTGGACAGTGTTTTAACCACGTGAGGACCCAAAAAAGGAGAGAAAGAGCAGCTTGTCGCGTGATCACAGCCCATTTCGTTTGGCGTTGCCAAGGGAAAAAGAATCTTGTAAGCTGAAATATCTCAGAAACTTCTCCGAATCTGGAACGACTACTGTCGTCCCTGTAGAAGTTTTTCAATTAAAATAGGACCCTTGCACCCATTTCTCTTTTAACAAACTAGAGTCATCGAATGAATCTAATGTTGACGAATACTAATTAATGTTTGTAGTTTTAAGAAACTCAATATTTTCCTATTTCTTCAGTTAATTAAAATATATTTTTTTGTTTCTCAAGAGCTTTTGCACATAGGTAAACATATTTTCCGAAGACAGGAACAGTTTCTGGAGCATGCAGCACCCTAATTTTAATTAAAATTCAATTCATGCGAACTGTCTCTAGTATTTAAATAATACCATTATACGATGCAAAAACGGAGTTCAAACTATCTTGTCATGCGAGTTTCCAAGGCTCACTGGCATCTGATTTCGATATTAATCAAGTGGAAACATTTTAGTCTCTTAACTGTTGTTTACCTGAAGTTTAGCATTCTCAGGTAAGTAGGGTGACAGCAGTTTGGCTAAATTTTACAAAACATACAGATCTTGACTTCTAAAACTGGCTTAAAAACTCAATAAGTACTCCTAAGAACTATGACAGAATAACGCTGCGAAAGCTCATAGTTTTCTCCCCGACGTAGAGTAAGCATTTCAAAGAACTTAAAAACTGCAAAGCCCCACTGGAATTTTAGAATCCTTTAAAAATTTTAAAAAAGTATTTTTATGTCATAGTTGTTGCGCATTTTATCTCGGAACGCAACTGAAACGGCGTAGAAAAACAACAGAGCTAAAACCAGCAGCAATGCTCCATATTTTATTCAATGCAACTGAAGATAGGTTCAGATTAAACTGTTTCCCAATGCGTTTGCTTCAGGGACTAGTCAAGAAGAGAAATCCTTCCATCAACATGATTATTATGGAAGTTTAGATCTGACAGTACATTGAAACACAATGATAAGCAGATTGCATCATTTTCTAGAGAGGCTAAAAGACTTGAAAGGGAATCCCATTTGAATGGAGCTTTTGGGAAACGGATTTCTCCTATTTTTTTTCGTTGATCCCAATTGTGTTTCAGATACAGCAGATGAATTTCTCCTGAAATGAATGCTGTCGATAATTTATAGAATCTCTCCTCTTACGAGTATTCGAATGTCGAAAAAGCCGACTTCTAGAGACTGAATCTCGAGAGTAGGGGAGTGTACTTCGAAAATTGTAATTGCTTACTTCAATGAGAATGTGAAATAGCGTTGCGATTTATGCCTATGGATCGAGAAAGATTGTATTCACACAGAAGGAAAAAAGAATCTACATTTGATTCCGAAATTTTGATTTATTTCTATAAGCCTTCTCTTATCTTACATAATTGCAATTTTAATTATTATGCCATTGTGAGCAGTTTAATGTCATTGCAATTACTTCCCCAGTATTGTTTCTCCCCTGTAGAAAAAATACAAGTTAATCCCTTAACATATTTGAGAAATCGATGTTTCTGTATGTGGGAAGATAATTTCAGACATATCTTAATTCTCTTTTTTTTTAAAACTAATCCCAGAATAAGCTTTAGTATAACATTTTTCATACGAATAGTTCTTACATAAGCTCTCAGGATTTCTCATAAAGCACTTTATTTTCCATAAACTCTGAGGTATTAGAAATAAATGTATAGCAGTAGATTTTCATTAAACCGAAAATTGTTTCATGAATAATTCATGTTTATTTTCACTTTTTGAATTCCAGGACGAATGCAAAGCTCATTCATTCGTATAAATCTGCATTGAATCGGATAAAGAAAACATCGGTGAAATGTAGGATCCTTTTATTTGTGTTTTTGGTATAAGATAAAAATTTTATTTTTATTTGCGGCATTTCTTTTTAAAGTTGTTAGAACTGTTTGGCGGTCTGTGAATACGAGACTAGAGTGTACTTGTGCATTGTATTTTTAAATTTTTTCCCAATATTTTTCGATATTTTAAAACAAAAAAAACAAATATTCATTTATTTTGTTACGCTTAGGAACGCATTCTGAAAAGTCAGGAATATATACGTATATACATATAAAGTTTCTTCTATGCATTATATGTGTTATCTCTTTCAAAATACTTGGGTACTGAAACCATTTGGGTCACTGTTGGCTTTCTGTTTGTTTTAATTTAAAATTCTAGGACTTATTTAATTATGATTTTGTTTCTGGTATGCATTCATTTCTTTATCTACTTTCTGTTTATTGTACTAGGAATGTTTTAGCAATAGAGTTTGAATAGGTAGTCTGCATTAGCTTTTTATAGTTAGGTATGTTAGCTTAAAGTTTGCGGTATGTACGTGGCTTCTTCTATTGTACATTTAAAATTGCTTTATCACCATAAATTACTCCACAAAAAAAAAGAAGAAAAAAAAGGGGAATTCATAAAATATGATTAACGTTACTATCTTTGGTCAGTGTCTCTGTTTTGGAGAACATAATAGTTTTTTGAATTTGAAATCCCTTTGACTTTTTACGTAGTTTTTGAAGGTCTTTACCATTTGAAATTTTTGATTCTTCACTTGAAAATAAAATTATGTTTTGACTTGTATTGTTTTATAGAATAAGGAATTATGTATACATAATGCAATTACTTGAGAGAAGTTTATATTTCTCTCTGTTCTTGTTTTCAATTGAGAGTTATAATGGCATCGGCAATGACATTTAAAGAAATTTGAATTAAATGTTAAACAAAAACATAGAAACCGACGACAAACTAAATATGCATACAAAGCTCTTACTTTATTTTGAAAAAATACGTGGGATGTATTGAACGAAAAATGGAAACGTCGGCAAATCATGTTCCAGTTTTTTATTCTCATTTACGTTTACAAAGACCATAATTCGTATGTTGACTCGAAGCCTTTTTTTTTGTTTGATATGTATTCTCCCTTCACGAAACAGATTTAAAAGATGACACACTAGAGTTGGAAGAAAAACAGATTAAAGAAAATGGAGACGGAATGACATACACATAGAGGAGGGAAAATCATTCCTAGAAGTACAAGCCTAAATTAAAATCTCTGATCGCCCAAGAAGCGTGACTTGAGAAGCGGCGGAAGGCGAAAATGTTTATGGAACGCCTCTCGGGATGGAAACAGTTGATCTATAATGAATCGACGCGTTACTGAGATCCGCTGTTGAGTCAACTCCTCTCCCCGCATTTGATGAATGACCTTCACTTTTCCTCACCCGGCCGTCGCTCTCTGTGAACATAACAATCAAACTACCTTGTTTGCTGCGCAATTACCGATAGGTAGGAACACAATTGTGGTTCTGCTCTTTCTCGATGTTAGGTTCCCATCTCGTTGGACCACCATATGTGGTCCCTTCCGATCCGCGGGAGTTGAGAAGCATTTTGCTTCGTTTCATTGTCTCGCCGCCACCATAATTTTCACACTGTGACATTCTCATTCTCTATTTTCGAAACGAGTTTCTCTGTGACAGATATCACCGGGGGATACAGTCTGAAAAATATGGGAATATTTTTAAAAGTTCAATCAAAAGTTTGGATGAAGATGGATTTGTTTTTAAGGCTGCCTTCACCTAATGTTAAATACATAATAGAGTCGAAATTTGGAAATTTTTTTGAAATGTTGCTAATCTTGAGTGGACCCTGTGTCGTAGTCTCCCACTACCCCTTTGCATATTATCTATGTTAGGATATGTAGGATTCATAATTAAAGACTACTCAAATAATAAATCACTTATTTATTATTTCTTTAAGACAGAAATCCACAATTAATAATCAACTTTAAGAACAATAAATTATCATGGAGTATTATCAGAATTCAATTATGGACGACGGAATACTAACTGATATCACGAGGGGAATAACACGTACAATCAAACTACACATTTAAATCTAAACTACAAAAGTTACAGACCTGAAATCTTCTTCAGAAGGAACCTGGAACTAGTAGAATTTAGGAAGTGGCTATAATCTAGGATATCTTCAATAACTTCTGAACCGCCTTAATGAATCTTTTTCAATAATCTTCTTCCCTCTATCAAATTTCACTTCATTAAACTAGACGCTTAAAAACACCTTCTTAGACAACCACGTAGTTTACTTTTCAATCCCAAACACGGAGTTCTACTCTATCAAACCGCTTAGTCATCCTTTTCTCTTCATTTCATTTCTCCCTTTTATATCTCTTTCGAACTCGCTAAACCCGAAACTATCTTATTTACATAAGTCACACTTTAAGCTCTCAGTGGGGATTGGTCAAAATAAATACAATTTAAAGTTTTTAAGAGAAGGTTAGTGAAACGCGTAAGCACCCGTCACAACCCCCTCCGAGAAAAAAAGCGTGACTTATTGACGGTCTAAACGACCTGCAAGAATTCGCTTAATTTACCTAACATCTGAAAAACACTGAACCTGCACAAATTTTAACTACTCTAGAATGCCTGAACTTGTAAAAAGTTAACTCACGAACTTTATAACGCCTGAAAATACTGAACTTGTAGAAAGTTTTAACTCACGAACTTTAGAATGCCTGAAAACACTGAATTAGCAGAAAATTTTAACTCTCTAAGTTAGAAACTTTAATTAAACTAGCACACAGAAATGACTACTCAAAAGGGTACTCCACTTCAATTTATTGTTCTTTCACAATATTAGGTTCCCTACAGTGCATCCCATTCGGGCGAAGATCAGGGGAAAACCTTTCAAGGAAAAAACCCTGATCATGCACTTTACTTAAGTGCTAATAAATATAAAAAAATTTTACACAGTATCTTCATACGACATCAAACTTTCATCACATCACTATGTTCAGGGACTGCTGCCCTGAAAGGAAACCTTGTCAATTTTTTCTAAAACATGACATTAAATGCACAGAACTTTTATACAACTTCCTTATTGACATAAAATATGGCATACATTATATTATATATATATATAGTTTAGTAACAAAATAACCCTTATCTGGTTTCATTTTCAAAAATTCCCAATCAATCGCGCTGCGCTGTTAATGTTTTTGTGAGTATTCCTAATTACGCCGCGCCCAGAAACCAGACATTACTTATACATCTTAATAATTACACACAAAATATATACATTTTACATAGAATATATTACAACAAACAATACAAGTAATCTCACATATAAAGCCACGTCTTTAATGTGTAGCAAAACAATTGCAATTCAACAAATGTTTTTCCACAATTTGGAAAAAAATTTAATACAAAAGTCTTTTCAACCGATATGAAAATGCACACAACTCAGTGACACTTTTGTACGTTAACTTTACAAAAAAATTAGACTAGCCCACATGGAAAATACTCCGAACTGTCTGTCAGAGGAAAAATAAACAAATTAGAATTATACAACCTGACTAGTCTTTAAATCCAATCTGCATAGGCTTTGTCTCCCACCATGGCTTCTGTGCTGGATGACCTTGTCCTAGAGTTGTCCACTCTGCGCTCCAACTTTCTGGGTCTCCTCTTCCATCGAGTCCGTTGAAGTTGATATGCTCCTGCTGAGGCGTTGTTTTCTTCTGTGAGAACTGGAACTTGGCTGTTGTCCACTCGACGTCGGCTCCGAAGATTGTATGGACAGCTCCTTTCCTGATGAGGTCTGTTATACTTGAATCTGTGGGATGGTCCTGGAACTGCTCTTTCAGAACTATTTTCTTCCACCTTTCTATAACGCTTCCTGGAGGGACGAGAGGACATTGACAAAGAAATCTTTCTTTTCTCACGATCTACTTGGGCCTCTGGTCTCTTCTTCCGTACATTGTCAATCCAGGATTCAGGCCTTCCTCTTTTCTCTCTCTCAGTATATACAGGTCTCTTTTTCCTGAAATTATACGCGCCATCCCCCGAAGAAACAGTAGATTCCGTCCGTCCACGTTTTTTTCTCACCTCTACTCCATCGCGTCTATTCGCAACTATATCTCTACTACCATTTACATTTCCTGATTTCGATCCTTTACGACCACCCCTATCATTCTCCGATTGCACCAATGACGACTGCGCATCATCTGACCTGATTGATGTCACTGCACCATGATTACTACTAGTGTTACTTTCCGACTCGGCAACACTGTCTTCTCTTTGATGGTAAATTCTCACCTGGTCCACATTAACCGTTATTCTTTTACCAAATTTTAATATTACTAAATTATTATTATTTTTTACACTCAGAACTTTATATGGGCCTTCAAACTTTGGCATAAATTTACCTACTATTTTTTTACATTTTGAACTTAACGGGTGAGTTTGAACTAATACTAGATCACCAACTTTCACATTATTTTCACGCCTCTTTTTATTATAATATTTCGCCCACTTCTCTTGCTGGCGCTTTGTATGAACTCTAGCCTCCTCAAACAACCTTTCTATGTTCCCACAAACTAAATCTGATCCATCAGTTACCATAACTAATTTCTGAAAAGGGGTGATTAAATTTCGACCTAAAAATAATTCCGCCGGTGTTTTATCCGTTGTCTCATGTACTGCTGTCCTAATCGCATAACCGAACTCTTGCAGAAATTGATCCCAGTTAGTGTGATTATCCGCGACAAAACTCGAAATCATTTTTAAAAGAGTGCGATTGACTCGTTCTGTTTGATTAGCTTGTGGACGATATACCACAGTTTTAACGTGTTTTATGTGCAATCTGCGACACACTTGCTCGAAAACTTCGGATATCATTTGGGGACCGTTGTCGGTGACTAATTTTACAGGAGCTCCATAACGCGCAATATAATTCTCAAAAAATGCATTGGCAATTGCTTTAGCCGAAGCTTTCCTTAAGGGAACTATTTCAACCCATTTAGAAAAATTATCGGTAATTACTAAAATAAATCTATAGCGTTCTGGACTAGTTGCAGGGTATGGGCCTAACAAATCTAAAGACACGATTTCATTCGGAAAATTCGTTATTATGGGAATTAATTGACCAGCTGGTAATCCGTTTTTATAATTGACTTTTTGGCATTGGTCGCAGGTTGCTACATATTTATAAATGTATTTCCTCATGTACGGAAAATAACACGCGTCCTTTAATTTTAAGTAGGTTTTCTTTTTGCCTAGATGACCTGCCATAGGCGAGTCATGAAATTCTCGCATAACATTTTACGTAATGTTTTAGGTATAAATACCCTTAATTCACCTAGTGTGGTTGTATACTTTGCATAATATAGCAAACCGTCAACGATTTTAAAGTCATTGGACCAATTTCTGCAGATCGATTCATTAACAGAACTATCGTCCGGATTTTCCAAAAACTTCATAATATGCCCTAGCTCCGGGTCATTTCTCTGTTCCTCTCTTAACTGTTCTCTAGAAGATAATACTAACGATCTAATCACCGCACAAGACACTTTTGGTTCCTCATTACTTTCTAACGGGTTTCTGGACAACATATCAGCCACTAAATTTTGCGTACCTGGGCGATGTTCCCATTCTACATTAAAATTTGCCAACTTAAGCGTCCACCTTATCATTCTAGATGACAAATTCTTTCCCTTTGTTAATTTGGTAAGTGCAGCATGGTCTGTTATCACTTTAACCGGCAAGGATCCGAAATACGTGCGATATTTATTTAATGCCCATATGACAGCTAAACATTCACGTTCCGTCACAGTATAATTCCTTTCTGCTCGGTTTAAAGTTCTCGATGCAAACGCTATAGGCCTATTATTCTGTGTCAATACTGCTCCTACCCCCACTGAGCTCGCATCCGTATAGAGTTCAACGGCTGGGAAAAATCTGGTAATTGTAACACTGGAGCTTCTGTCAGTGCTTTCTTAATACGATCAAATGCTTCCTGCGCTGATTCCGACCAACGGAACTTAGAGTTTTTTCGTTTTAAATTATATAAGGGTTCACACATGTCTGCGTAGTTTTTAATAAACTTTTGATACCAACCCGTCATTCCTAAAAATTTTGCTATTTGTTTTGCCGTTTTCGGAGGTTTCATTTCAATAATTGCTTTTAACTTTTCCTCATCTGTTTTAACTCCTTCTTTATTAATAACTAAACCCAAATAACGTAATTGTTCCCTCGCGAAATGACATTTCTCGCGATTCAATGTCAAACCAGCCTCCTGCAATAATCTGAATACTTCCCGTAAATGTTCTACATGGCTTTCAAAAGATGGAGACGCGATTATCACGTCATCCATATAACAATGGGCAAAACGGCCGAGGACTGGCCTGAGGATCATCTCAATGGCCCTTTGAAAATTTGGAGCTGCCCCCGAAAGGCCAAATGGCATGCGAGTAAATGCAAAAGTACCATTTTTTGTAACAAACGCCGTCTTATGCACATCTTTGGGGTCTACTGCCATCTGAAAGTATCCGCTGCGTAAATCAAGTGATGTCATAATTTCGGTGTGCGGAATATTAGTGATCAAATCATCAATTATTGGTAGCGGATATCGCGGATATCTCGTGACCGCATTTAACTTCCTATAATCTATTGCAAACCTATAAGCTTCTGGGTCATCTAACGGCAACCCGTTTTTCTTCCGACATAAAACAACTGGAGACGCGTAGGGCGATGTTGTTGGAACTATTGTTCCATCACCCAACATCTTCTGAACATGGTAGTCGATTATACCCTGTTTGACCCTGTCATAGCGATAAGGTCTCGAAAAAACAGGAGGACTATCCCCCGTGTCAATTTCATGACAAAATACATGTGTTAGACCAGGCTTAAGCGAAAACAGCCCATGAAATTCTTTAAACAAAATCTGCAATTCTTGCTTTTGTTTTGAATTTAACTTAGTGTTAGATAAATCTATTTGAACCGGTTCGTCCAAAATTGCCACTTTTTCCGTTTTCGAATCCGGAATGATTAACGATTTAGACAGGAAATCAAAACTAATTTTCGCGTATGACATGAAATCAACACCCAGGATGCATGGATATTGCATCTCAGCAATCACATGAAATTTCCATAACTGCGAAAATTCTCTTATTTTAATTTTCAACTCAACTGTGCCTAAATTTCTGCACTGTGACCCTTGAGCTGTAACTACTTCAGCTAACGATTTTTTTAAAGGACAGAAAGAAAAATACGACCGGTACGTTTTTTCTGAAATAAATGACTTTTCCGCACCTGTATCCCAGAGCGCTTTTAAAAAAGTATCATTCAACAAAATCGGCACATACGGAAGTTCAACTGGTGATAATCTCAATGAATTAAGTCTAATTTTATTAGGAGGATTTGACTCAATACGATCTCTTTGAAAGTTTAAATTGGCATTTCTTTGCCTTTCGCTGTTGCAATCAACACGCCTCGAATTCTGTTTTGCTGAATCATCATTAGGACCCTTCCTAACCACCATCCTACGGTTCTGATACCGGTCTGTTCTCTGATTTGGCTGATTGTATCGATTTCCACCCTCGAATCCTTGATTTTGATAATTACGACGAGGAAAATTATTCGCACCCCTGCCTAGTCCTCTTTGATCATTTTGACTATTTCCGACCCCAGTATCTCTCCAATTTCTATTATTCCTTCTTTCCTCAGGATTCCTACTCACATCCCAACTTCGTCTAGCAAAATTATTACTCGAACCCTGATTTTCCCTGCAGTTATGACGTTCCTCATACCGGTCTACCAACTCTATCAATTGAGTTTTCGTTGTGGGGTTTCGAACTTCTAAATAATCCATTATTTGGGGTTCTAGTCGCATTACTATGTGATCAATCAACTTTATCTCATCATAATTTAATTCCAAGGTTTTATGTATTTTTAACATCTGAAAAATAAAGTCTGACGGGGCTTGACCTCTCCGTTGTTTTGACGAAAAAAACTGAGCTTCTAGCTCTGATTTATTCCGTATTACCGGAAAACTATCTGATAATTTCTTTTTAAGTGTTGCAAATGCAGTCGCTTCTTCATTTACACACTCGAAGCCGATAACCTGGAACCAGTCTAACGCTCTCCCAACTAAATGACCTTTTAAATATGCACACGATAGATTCGCCGGTATTTCATAGTAAGCTATATTATCATCGATATTATTTAGAAACTCAGACACATTTTCTTTACCCGAAAAAAATAACTCCGGCAAAACTCTAAATCCTGCACCTGCTCTTAATTCCGGTATTTCGTTTGGGCGCCAGTGTCGTAGTCTCCCACTACCCCTTTGCATATTATCTATGTTAGGATATGTAGGATTCATAATTAAAGACTACTCAAATAATAAATCACTTATTTATTATTTCTTTAAGACAGAAATCCACAATTAATAATCAACTTTAAGAACAATAAATTATCATGGAGTATTATCAGAATTCAATTATGGACGACGGAATACTAACTGATATCACGAGGGGAATAACACGTACAATCAAACTACACATTTAAATCTAAACTACAAAAGTTACAGACCTGAAATCTTCTTCAGAAGGAACCTGGAACTAGTAGAATTTAGGAAGTGGCTATAATCTAGGATATCTTCAATAACTTCTGAACCGCCTTAATGAATCTTTTTCAATAATCTTCTTCCCTCTATCAAATTTCACTTCATTAAACTAGACGCTTAAAAACACCTTCTTAGACAACCACGTAGTTTACTTTTCAATCCCAAACACGGAGTTCTACTCTATCAAACCGCTTAGTCATCCTTTTCTCTTCATTTCATTTCTCCCTTTTATATCTCTTTCGAACTCGCTAAACCCGAAACTATCTTATTTACATAAGTCACACTTTAAGCTCTCAGTGGGGATTGGTCAAAATAAATACAATTTAAAGTTTTTAAGAGAAGGTTAGTGAAACGCGTAAGCACCCGTCACACCTGTATCAAAATTCTTTGGGACCTTATTTTGCAAAATAAATATAAATTATCACATGAATAAGAATTATTTGAAAGCGTTTAAATCTCACACACGTTGGGGCTCCTGTAGCTTGGGGCTCCCGTATCGGTGGAAAGGCGATAGTTACGCCCCTAAGATTACTACGACTCTAATATTGTATTTTGGCTATCCTATAGAGAGCAGCACTTCTCATTTTTATCCGAGTCGACCCATTCTTTTGTGTTTCGTCTTTTTTCTCCCGTACCGTAATCCTAAATGAGCTATCTTTTTACATGTTTAAAGGAATAATTGTCCATGTAATATTTTGAAATTATAAAAAGGCTATACTATAAAACAAATGAAGGAATTATGCAACGTTGCACAGTTTCACGAAAATTGAGAAATTTTTCAGTCGAAAAATGTTCTCCACATTTAGTTCAGTCATTTGGTGTAAGAAAAGTAATGTCTGGATGCTTAATAATGAATTAACCTTGTTGAAGCATTCAACCAGTATAGTCTACCGAAATAAGCCGATTGTACGATAAGATGCAGAAATATATTCAGTTATTAGTTGAGTCATGTGATTGAATAGAAACACAATCACTTGCACATTTTGAAATTTATACGAGGTAGGTAGAGCGAAGCGAAGTTTATATCGCTGAATACAGTATGCGCTGATAGCTCCCAATCTAATTGGCTGAGGGGTTAAAGCATAGGTTCTTAACGTGGGCGATAACGCCCCCTTGTGGGCGTTTCAGGCTTTCAGGGGGGGGGCAGTAAAAAACCCATAGAAAATTAGAGAACGTTGAGATGGCACGGAGAGGCTTGGGTAGATTAACCAAAAAAGACTAAAAAACTCGCTGATTATGTACTTACAAAAGTGAAATTGTGACGGGTGCTTACGCGTTTCACTAACCTTCTCTTAAAAACTTTAAATTGTATTTATTTTGACCAATCCCCACTGAGAGCTTAAAGTGTGACTTATGTAAATAAGATAGTTTCGGGTTTAGCGAGTTCGAAAGAGATATAAAAGGGAGAAATGAAATGAAGAGATAAGGATGACTAAGCGGTTTGATAGAGTAGAACTCCGTGTTTGGGATTGAAAAGTAAACTACGTGGTTGTCTAAGAAGGTGTTTTTAAGCGTCTAGTTTAATGAAGTGAAAATTTGATAGAGGAAAGAAGATTATTGAAAAAGATTCATTAAGGCGGTTCAGAAGTTATTGAAGATATCCTAGATTATAGCCACTTCCTAAATTCTACTAGTTCCAGGTTCCTTCTGAAGAAGATTTCAGGTCTGTAACTTTTGTAGTTTAGATTTAAATGTGTAGTTTGATTGTACGTGTTATTCCCCTCGTGATATCAGTTAGTATTCCGTCGCCCATAATTGAATTCTGATAATACTCCATGATAATTTATTGTTCTTAAAGTTGATTATTAATTGTGGATTTCTGTCTTAAAGAAATAATAAATAAGTGATTTATTATTTGAGTAGTCTTTAATTATGAATCCTACATATCCTAACATAGATAATATGCAAAGGGGTAGTGGGAGACTACGACAAACTTTAATACTGTTTACCTTATGTTGATTGTATGCATTTAAATCACTTCTAAATCACATGTACGAAAATTCACATATTTCGGTATATCGAGAAGTGAATGAAAAACTTAAAGATTATATTACATTCAGATCTACATTAAATTGAATAATATAGTGCATTTTAATTTCTGTAGTGCAAGTGTTGTCTTTGTCTGTGGGCAATAGGAAACATATTTTGTCCACTGCATTTCATTGCGTATATTATCCAAGAAACATAATTAAATATGTTAACCAGGAATTAACGTGATTCTTTAAAGGCTGAAACTGTCAATTTATTTTCAAACAATAGTTTATTATGTGAATCACTTCGTATCATCAAAACCTCTGTCTGTCTGTAAGGTAAAACTTTTATTTCACTCTTTTAAATGAAGAAGAAATTCAGTAGCGTTTAAATTCGAACAATATCCTACCTATGACTAAAATATATAATATTACACATTTAAATATATTTGTGGCAATAGATATTTCAGATTCGCAAGTAAAAAAATTGAGGCTTTAGGAAAAAAAATGAAATTAAAAAACGTATTCTTTTTGTTTTGGGATATTTTTTAACATTTAACTCTTGTTTTCACCATGCATTGTGTACACTCGTATTTCTCTAGAGTAGGAGGGGGCGTTACTCACTAGAAAAGGGGGCGCCAGTTCAAAAAAGGTTGGGAACCTATGGGTAAACGGCAGGACTTCGCTTGAAGGAGGATGACTGTTCTTTTGCGTACTAACCGCGCTCAGTGATGTTTCACTCACATGTTTTTCAAAAGAGTGGGGATGTTGTCAAATTTTATGTATCATGATTTAATATGAAAACATGAAAACAAAATTTGATTGAATAAAACTATATAAGTTAAATTAAGGCAGTAAAGAAATGCAATGAAGGATGAATATCCATTTCCTCACATCTCTTGATGTAGAATGGGCTGAACTCTAGCTATTAGTAAATTTATTAGTTGACATCAGTCAATCCAAATGGTCAACAGGGAATTGAAACAGTAATTTCGGCCTACGGGAGTATTGATGACAAAAAGGATTATATTTGGATTTTACGAGAAAAAGCTCAACTAAAGATCTTTTTGTCTTTTCACATTCCACACGCATTTTCACATTTTATTAATTTTCCCTGGGGAAGTAGGCTAACTTTTTTAGGCTCCTAGACAGTTTATTTACATATAAATGTTTAAAATGAAGATCGTATCATTTGTAAGAATATTATTAATTAAATTAAAAGATCAAACTTACAATCTGCAGTGCAAATTGCAGTTTCAATGAGTTACCCTCGCGTCTGAGGATATTTATAACAATATATCCATTGTAAGAGAATATCTGAGATATCTCTGTGTTCTAGCCTCTCAAGTCTTAATGGATTGTTCCGCACCTTTCCCAAGCCACGCATGTTATTCTGAGTAGACTAATTCGAGCTGAAATGTCTATTGGTCTCTGGACACCTGCAATCTTAAATTTAAACATCTCATGTGAGATCTCCAGACTTTCGTGAGCCTCAAGTTTTGACTTAACACTCGAAATTTATGATCCTGGATGTCATTATTCCTATGAAACAGCTGGCTTCTTTTTGTCAGAATGTATAGCGCACCCCACCGGAAATCTGTTGTTTAACTGTAGCTCACTGTAAATTATTCAAAGATTGATAATAAAATTAGAGAATTAGAAAATTAAGCGGTAATTAACCAAGAAACTTAAATTTTTTTTAAAGAAATGCAAACTTTATTGTAAAACAAAAATGATTTTTGTTTTTTGTATTCCGGAAAGCAATTGCTTCGTTATTACCTTCCAACTATGAAGTGGTTGCGGTAGCCGATGGGGTTCATGGTCATGAAATCCAGTCCTGGTTCTATTAAAAGCTCTTCGTGCTGAGGAACCGATTCATGTTCAATTTCATAGGTTAAAATCTGTCAGGCTAACGCAGTGTGGAAGTTTAAATAACGGAATGCCAGCTTAGCTTCCCCACTACGTAATTCGTAACTTGTGTGATTGTGGTTCAAAATAACGAGGACGTCCCCATGAACTGAGTAGCTTCAAAGGACGACGCAACGACAATTAATCAATCAATGTGTCATGCCCTGGCAAAGCATTCATTTGTTGACCACGCCAATGTTTTCAAAATGAATTTCCAAACTGCTCAAACAAAGAATTCTTTTTCAAAAAATTGCAGCATGCACATAAAAAAAAATCTGGACGTAAAGGAAACATCTTATTTCCGACGAATTCCGAGAGAGATAACATAAAGGTTTTCTCTGGGTTCAATTGGACGGATGAAGAATCTTTTCCTTCAACGCCTTCTGAACGATGGAGGATAATCTTGTTCATCGAAGTGGAGATGACGTTGAGAGAACGAGTAACAATAATGGTGCTGTTTGTAATCCCTCGCTTATATTACTAACTCCGTTTTTCACATTTGCCAAAGATATTTTATATTGAATATATATACTTTTACAGTTTCAAAAGTAAACAGTAGATTTTGTTACATGTTTTAATGAAGAGTAAAAATTTAATTCTTTAAATAGATCCTAATTCTTTTTTTTTTCAGATACCATATCATAGATTTATTGTAATCATTAACTAACGTAGATTTATTTAACTATAGTTTTGAAAAGACTAATATTTACCATTCCAAGCAAAGATTACTTTTATACGCTGATACTCTTCTTATCACGGAAGAGCGAAAAGTTCCAGAAAATATGTTTTTATGGTTCTTCTGTCTTGTGAACAAGTCTGGTACAGAAAAAGAGTGTTACTGATTCAAAGTAAGATCTCGCTCAGAGGTAGAGAGATACTGTCAAACTCTAACCAAACGAAATGGGGTCCTCTTATGCGAACGAATCATAATATTATTTATTTCAGTTTTGTGAATAGGCTTCAACAGTAAAACATTTTCGAGATCACTTGGTAAAATGAATTGATACTTGTTACAACAAATTAAAAATTGGGAACGTTGAGTTTTTTAAAATTATAAGCGATAATTTCTCCCCCCCCCCCATACGGATTGGAACAAAACTTGCATAAAAAACTATTTTTCAAATGTGAATTATTTTTTTTTAAAAAAAAGCGAGATTTTAGAGAGAGAGAATTATTTAACAACATCAAAAGAGTTAAATTAGTTCTTCCCTTTGAACTTTTCATCTTCAATCGATTTCTTTTAAATCTGGCAACCTTCTTCGCAAAGTGAGGAGAGAAACTGCGCCGAATAATTTTGATCTGTACTCAATGGGAATTTTGTATTTCTTTCATTTATTAATTTTTTTCCCATGTCAAAAAATATACATACCTATTCATTAAATAAGCCATAATAGAAATTTCTTTCAAAAGCTGATTACATTTTCTGTTCTTTTTGTCTTCTTGTATATATGATCGTTAAAATGAGCATATTCTAAATAAGGAGTCAAAGTAAAATGCAACTAGATAATTTTTGATAGCTATATTAAATAGTCGTAAAAAATACTTATGGTCGTCTTAAAGTAGTAGTTCAAAAACGAACGTTAACTCTGTGGCGCCAGCAGTAATTGAAGTTGTCTGCTGTGCATCTCGTGAATGGAGTGCTTACTGATTTTCTCTTAAAAAGAAAATATTCATTTTTTGAAGGGTATCTGATCAAAGTTTCTAAACGTGGTCTTTACGAGATTAAGGCTGATTTGAATGTAGTCTGCCGATAGGAAACAAAAAAGGGTACTCTCGCTCCAAGTTATGAAGGAGAAGGGGGAATCCGGATGGACTTTTATTTTTCCACACCTGTTTTACGAAACAAAGATTTAATCATGTTTTCTCAAAGGATTATTCTACGAAAGGCAGAGTGGCAGCACATCCTTATAAAGTGTATAATTATATCTTCACCACAGATATGTTGATAGCACCATTCATTGCTGTTATTTTTAGAGAGGTCTTTATCATTCGATTAAAATTTCACCGGATGGACACTGGACCTTGTTTTTTGTAAGCCATGGTCCGATGAAACAGTCGATTCTGAGCAACTGCATATTTCATGCAGATATCCATTGCATAGGCAAAAAGTGCAATGGGTTTATAACAATAGAAAGCAGGAACTACATGGAAATATGGTTTTCTAGATCTTTCTCCACATAACGCTATATGAGGAGTTTTGAATCACAGCTTAATTGAATGACTGAAAGAACCAAATTATGACTTTCTGGTCTTTCAAATGTTGTTGAAATTAAAAAGATAATTTTTAAAAATGAAATTGAACATGGTATTATACCCACGATGAAATGACGAGGTAGGCAACTGAGCTGCCACCCCGACTTTATAATTTTGGCCGCCGTAATATATTTCATATTTTTCACGCAAATTTTACCAAATTTAGTCACCAAGAGGTTATGTTATTAAGATGCTTTGGATAGAATATAAAGCGGGGTTCCAATGTGAAGATGTCATCCTCGTCACTTAACCAAGGTTCAGAATAACGAATTTCGCAGCCAAAAGCTCTAGTGCAGCCTCGCAGCGTTAATAAAAAATAACAATAATAATAAAAAATCAAAACCAATTGGAATTTCAAGTATAGCATTTGTATTTAGCCTTTCAATATCCGTTTTTGTGTAAAACTTATTCGTAAGTGATGTTGCTTTGAAAATGGAGTTAAAAAAGTTCTTTAAAAATTAATTAAGTTCAGTAAAATATTAAAATAAGTATAATGTCTGTTAATAAGTATAATAAGTATAGTTTTCTGTTGTTTCTGACAAGGTTCACAAAGGTGGATGGTTCAATATCGAAAATGTCTTTAGAAATAACCGTAATTCAAAGCAGATGAAAGCCGTCTCATGTTTGCGTCATGTGCGAAAATGAATTGAAAAAAAAAAAAAAAACGTAAATGTAAAATTTGCTTTTTTAATTTCATGTGCTTAATATGCGCCTGTGTAGAGATGAGGACGAAAAAAAATATTTCGAGATTCATTGGTTTTTCATTAACAATAAGCGGACTACGGAGCCAGGTGGGTATGACCGTAAATTCGCGGTCCTGTCGAGCCGTGGGTTCAAATCTTGGTGCTGCTGATATCTATTAAATCTGTCGATGCTCAGTAGACACTTATTTAATAGCGTCGCCTTTCGAAGCGACGCGACGGCTGCTGTAGACCGTCCTTTTGAATAACGGTGCAATGACCAGGACCTGGTATTCAAACTTCCACACACGCCAAACGAAAACTTCGAGTCTCAACATATTCAAAGTTCGTCAGTCCCTTACAAGGAGGGTGTTCGGTGGAATCAGGACTGGAACCAACGGGAACGAAGCGGCCGCAAATTCGTGATCATGACCACTCGGTCGCCAAATAAAAGGATCCATGAAGTTGCATTAGAATTGGCGTTATGTTAAGAGCAATTAGAGGCCCTCTGAAACACTAAAAAGTGAATGACGTCGACATTCGTTCTGGTACTTTATTGTTTCAATTTCCACATTGCTCAGGCCGAGGAAGCCTGGAAATGGTCACGAACTCGTGGCGGGTTTAAGTCCTGGTAAAGACACACCGTGTTGAGGAAGCCATTGCACTCTAAATTTGTCGAGGTTCAAACGTAATCCAGTTTGTGTAGCATGTAAGGTAGGAGAGGGGGCGCCGGCTCAGATGTGGTCCTCATCACTGACGAGGTCCGTCGCCAATAGCCCTCGTCCAGCGCAACGTTAATATAATTCTCTCTTTCTCAACATCTGATGCTTACATAAAAAATGACAAGCAAAGATAAGTTACAAGTTTTGGACAAGAAACGAGTGATCTCATCCTCAAAAATTTTCTTGAGAATTCTTCGCTTTCAAGAGAATTAGAACTAAAAGGTGTTAGATGAAAAGATTTGGCCACATTTTTGAGTTTTATATGTCGAATGAAATGTTTCTCAACTTTTATGGGAGCCGCGGTAGCCAAGTGGTCAAGGCATCGGATCATGGCTAGCGTGTCATGAGTTCGAGCCCAGTACCACTGAAGACCCACCGTGTAGGGGAGCGATGCACGTTAAATCTGTCGATAGCTCAAACGTCCTCCCATTAGTGTGGTGTGGTGTGGTAGGAGAGGAGGTGCCATCTCAGGTGTCGTCCGCGTCATTTGACCATGGTTCAAAATTACGCGGTCCGTCGCCAAAAGCCCTCGTGTAGCTGAACAGTGCGACGTTAATATTCACTCAACTAGTTTTATGGGCCCACTAGGTAATTTAAAAAGAATTTTATGATATGTATTACAAAAAATGCCGACTTATAAATTTTACAATATTTAGGGCATATACCAAACAGTAACAGCAAATATACACTATTTCATATACTATGCACATCTCTATCAAAATCGGTGACATAATTAGTTATTGATAACTCATTTCGTTCCGGTACAAGGACAGTAGGAGTTGTGAAAATAGCGTATCCCAAGGAGATTCCACCAACATCTTATGGAATCCAAGTGGCAGCGCGCTCAATAAGCCTCGGTCATTTATGGTGCAGAAATTAAAATGAAATACCAAGTAAAATGCTTAGTTTGAAAAAGATTAAAAATGAAAAACTTGTTTTCTTTACTCTTTCTCTCTATTTAAATATACAAGTATTTTGTTCAAAAAACAATAAGTATCCATAACAATAAAAATTCCTGTGGAATTCGATGGTTCTGTTTCAAGTACAATCCAATTCTGATAAATATGTTTTATAATGATATTTTCTTGAAATGTCCGTAGAGATTACTGCCAAAAATGCTCCCTGATGCAATGATTTTTGCATTTTCATGGACATTCTGGAATCGTATTTTTTAGAAAAAAGCATCATCTAATTTGAGATTTGTTAACTCTTATACAAAGTCAATGTGTTAATGATCAAAGCTGGGCATCACTTTTTCAATGAAAGAACTGGAAGAAGTGACAAGATATTCTTACCAAGCTTACTTTTTAACAATCCAGTCATTATTCAGTGTAATTTTAGGACAAACAATAGGAATAAAAAATAAAATGTTAAGCTTAAGAAACGTTTTCCTTTTTCAATTATAATACATTTCATTTGAAGAATAAGTTTTTCATTAATAGATTAGGATTTTTATGAAAAATACGTTTGCAAATTCCCAGTTAGTAACCTTGTAGGGGCATCGAGTGCACACGTTATCTCATCTATGCAGCTCACCAAATGTTCGAATTTATGGGCCAACGTATCACAAAAGCGTGCGTTAAAAAACTTTCCCTTTGATGGAAGATGTGTAATTCGCGCGGGTTTCCATTGAAAGATTCGCAGGGCCGTCACTCCTCTCCACCCCTCCTTTTTTTTTTTTATCATAACAGAGCCTCGTACCATTTCATCACTTAAGACCCAAAACAATATAAAAACAATTACACTTTCCCCAAAAGATTACTCAAAGAACATTCGCGTGCATGGAACGGGTGCAACAAACTCCCAACACCCCCGTCCCACCCCAAAAGAATCGTTTGGTTTCGCTCCGTCGCCTCCGAAGAATGCCTCCCGCCCCAAAAGGTCGACCCCCTTTGCTCCACCCCCTTTGAGCAGACGACATTCGGTCGTTCCTCTCGCTCTTTTTCTATCACTTGAGGAATCTAGACATGTTATGACTTGGGTTCCGATGCGAAACAGATAGAGGGATCCTTCAAGTCGTTTCCGAAGGCCACCACGAGATGCTGTACCCCGACTGGGATAAAAACAAGTAAGTGGCTCAAACAATTTTTTTTAATCGTTTGTTTTCTTGAATGGATTCTTAAGTTCGTCCGGTGGCATTATTGGAGGGGGTGGGAATTGGAGCTACCAAACCGACTTGGGAAAAAAAAGATTTACAGTTTATATGAAAAAAATTCCGACAAAGGTAACCTTGAAATTTTTTTGTCGCAATGATGTAAAAAGGTTTTTTGAGGGATATTGTCCAGTTTTAGTTATAATAAAGATAAGCACCTGTTAAAATCCCTTTTCCCCCCTATCTGTGGCTTGGTTTTTTCCCAAGACATTCATATGAAAGAGAAAATTAAGAGAAGAGAAAATACAGATTTCGATGTTCATGTATATTACTTATGTCGTACAACACTTTCCCCAAAGTGTTGATTAATTAAAATTTTTGAATTGCAAAAGTATAAAAAGGTTGTTTTTTTATACTCTTCATAACAAAATGAGTAAAAATTAAATTTTGTTTTGCTTTAGCTATAAATTAATATTTTTGCACGTAGCGATATTTTTTAATTATGCATTAATAAATGCATATTCGACGCAGTTAATACCCATGTACAAGTAAATTGCGCCCAATAATATTGATTATACTAGTTAAAGTTTAATTCACAAAAACCCCGCATGCATTAAAAGGAGCTCCCAAATATGTTCACAAGCGTGCCAACTTGTACTAAAGTAAAATGAAATTGCAAATATAAAAGAAAATTAAGCCTTTTGGTTTTAATGCAACCAAATTGCTGTTATAGTTTCTTCTAAACATTTTATTTTCGAACTATTTATTTTATTTTGACCCATTTTTTTAAAGTTAAAATGATTATTTACAATTGCGTAGTTTTAAATGTTGTCTCTTCACATTTGCTTACCCATACCAAGCCGCTTAATTAAATATCTTGTAATTATGTAACCGGTTTTAATTAATGTAATTTAGCTTTAATTTTTTATGTATTCATTGTCTTAAAAATTTCCATACGTAAATTGTAATTTGTAATATGACATAGTATTATATTACTCAAATTGCGCGACAAATGCCTGTTTGCCTTACGACGCAGAACCTAGGAAAGCATCTACAATTGGATCATGAGCGAGAGAGATAGAAAGGGCCAGTATTTCTCCTGCGGATAATTCTTCCATTGAGCTAGTTGTGATATGATTCAAGTAAAATAATATTTAACATTAAAAAAGCGAATGCATACTTGAAGAATAATCTGTCCCCCCCCCCTCGCAAGAAATTATTGCTAAAATAATACTTTTAAACAAAACTGAATCAAAATGGAATGGTCTGTGGCGCCTTTTCCATAGAAGAAATCTGCCCAGAATATTGATGATTTAGTCCGAGAGTTGGGTACTATTTGGCAAGAAATCTGGTAAGTCGATCTCTGTCATTACGGATGACAGAGGGACACCGATGCCTTATTAATTCCTCATTTTGTAGTGATCGAACCTTAGAACAAATCACCGAATTTTTCTGAAATCGTAATCGCTTCCATTTCTATACGTATTTGTATATGTATCACGCTCACCTATTTCGGTCGCAATTAGACAGCTTCTATAGGGTGTGTCAATTTACTGATAAAATGTAATTGGCTACAAATAAAAATAATTAGTTATACGTACCATAATACAAATGGGGACTACATTTTTATCACGGTACATACAACCAATCTGGTTCAAGCATATTGGAGGTGAAATCTGATTAATTTTATTCTCTGCATTCATTGTGAGTTTGTAGAACGCCATTTAATTCCATTGTTTGTGCATACTCAATCATTGGCGTTTCTCATTCAATTCAGTACTTATTGAATTGAGTATCATAACAATTTTTAGAACTATTTTAATAATGTAATACAACTTATGCATTTTCTTTTTATGCAAAACAACTTTTTATGTTTATTGAAAACAAAGCTAAGGTTTTTCTGAATTTTTAAAATTTCGGCGTACTCTCTTTTCTGAAGATAAAATAGGTGCTTTTTACGCTTACATATTGAGCCCTCCTTTTCTGTACTGCGTTTTCCCTTTCCTTTCATATTACTGAAACCTTTTGAAATTCAAGGAACTGTTAAGAGGCGATAAACTATAACCGAAGAAAAGAACTTTCTCTCTCTCTCCTCCTTTCAAAAACAATTTTTCAATTCGTAGTAAAAGTGAACAAACTATTTTTCACAACTTCGAATTAACCAGAGTGGATAAAATTAACTAAGCACTGGAACGCGGTGCCATGATTATGGGAAAAAAAGGAATACCCATAACATATAGCCTTAAAGCGAAAGTTGAGAGTTTTATCTTCTACGGTTACCATTTTCGAAAACTATGTTTATTGGAAAATGTTAGAAAAAATTTAATTGGAATAACTGAAGCACTTATAAAGTTTATTCACTCTTTTTTTATCCAATGGGCTGCGGATTGGTATTTTTACCATTGCAAACCTAGTACATCCCCAAGAGCTGGTATCACTCTTTACTGCGGCGCCGTATAGGTGGATACCAATCGCCGCGGGTAATTTTGACGCCCAGTTTCCTCCACAGAGGGAGGCACCTGAGCTCTGACGATGCGAACTTGTACCAGGATTTAATTTTGCCGAGAGCGCCCAAGCTAAACAGGCACTCTAGGGATATTTTACATGCCGTATAATCATACGACATGGCCGCTGTCGATTTTCTGCATCACGAAAATCCACCGACTTGGGCCGGGGTTGAACTCGCAACCTTGGGTGCAGAAGGCCAGTGACAAACCTACCACGCCACCTAGCCGACTAGTTTATTCATTCTGGTTACGCGTATCTTAAATGAAGTTTTGGGCTGTGGTAGTCCAGTCAACATGGCCATGGCCTTTATGACAAGTCGTGCGTTTGATTCCACCGAATACTGTCTTCGGGAGAAGAAGGATGAAAAATTACTATTTCTTAAACTCAACTAAGCATCAAAATTCTCCAATAGCATTGACCGTGGTTTAAAATTACGAGGACCGTCCCAAAATGGGATAAGAAAACCCGATTATTTTTTGACAATTTGAAAGCATTTCTCGTTCATAAAAAATGAAAACGCATTTGCAATGTAAATTTAAGGATAAATGTTCGTATTAAACATTGAATGGGGATCGTAATATTTTTTCGGAAATACATTTTTCAGAAATGCGTGATCCTGGTGGGATCTTTGGCGTCTCTCATTTCATGATATTTTATGTAAAACTAAAAAAAGTAAAAAGTTACTGAATTGAATTTTTTTGAATATTGTCTTCCTGAGATTAAAGACACGAAATGAAGAATGTTTCTAAAAATTATGTTTTAATAATCTTAGATAATGATTGATTTGCTCGGATAGTTGAGCCATACTCTATTTGGATACGAACAACATTGAAAGAAGAACCACATAAATAATACTTTTAATAAATGAAAAAAAACGAGGGATTAATTTAAATGCTATTATGCACGCAAGAGGTCATCACTTCCTGCTAAAATCGTCACAAAACAACAAGAGACGACAACACGTGCGCTCAATCATGAGCGCCGAATGACAACGAGGGGAGATTGCGAGCTCTAGAGGTATCTATTGCATTGTCCAATCAACCTTCGACATTTAATGCGTTGAGGATAAGAACACATCTTGGAAATCTGTTCATTTCATTTTTCGAAATAAAATGCAGACTTGAGTTACATATCTCCCTTCTCAAATGTTTCTTTTCAGCAAATAGACGAAGATTCCGAAGACGCATAATTAAAATTATTGTTCGCATCTATATTGGAATTATATTGCATTCCACATTCAGTAATATCCGTCGTATGGTCTCTGTAGCCGAGTGGTCGTGAAGCGGTCAACGGAGTAATTTCTGTGTAGTCGTGTCTCCAGGGTTTGAACCCTAATGCCACTCCACGTAGAAAAGTGGACGTTCATTAAACATGTCGAGGCTCAATGTCAACACAATGGCGTCGTGTAGAAGTTTTGAAAGTCGCTTTCCAACTCTTCCTCATTTGACAGTGGACCAAAGATACATGTTAGTAGTAAATAACCCCCGTATTGCTTCAAAAAGTACTACTTTAATAAACACTCGGGGAACTGAGCATCGACGGATTCAACGTTTTCGACGGCATCGGGACTCGAATCTATGATTCGACTTCAACAAAGCCAGCCGCGAGCTCTCAAGAAGGACTGCCAAGGACCAAGGTCGTCGGTAAACATTATTTGAAGTATCGAATAGTCTGAGTAATCGGTTTTTATCGCAAAATTATCATAGCATTCCCATTATGCAAAACTTTTCGTCGATCTTTTCTTTTGTGGAGAGTTCCGCGGGTGTTCATCCCTGTGAAACATGTTTCACTGCGGAATGCCTCATTCTGCAGGCAAAGTTATTTGCGATACACGGATGGCAATGTGAAAAATGTGTGTGGTAAATTAGTCCGAGGGCGATGAATATTTGATTAAAGTAATCAAATTATTCGTGCCATAAAAATCGCATCAGTGATGGTAATTTTTTAACCATGGTCACTTGTGAGACGGAAATCTGAGCCAATGTCTCACTTTTTAAGGTTAGCATTGATGAGCTTGAAATTTTAATGATTATATAGCCAAGTGATTTAACTGTGCAGCAAACCCTTTGCATCATAGGAAGTCATCTATAACTGGCGATGCCAATAAAACTTTAAAATTTAAATCTTATTTTTAATAATGTATCAAAGAGGGGTGGGGAAAGTAAATTACAAGATTTCAAATGCGCACAAGCCTTTCGCGTATGTAAATTCACAAAAATTTTAAATGGGGACATTTCAACATGAGTAGAGTGCTATTTTATGCACAATTATTTTTAATTAGTTAAGAACATTTAAAATATGTTAATCTTAACTTGTTTGAAATTTAATTAATTAGTTAGATATATTAGATCGCAAGTTGGTTATTATGTTTCAGTAACCAAAGACCAATTCTCAAACTGTTATTGAAATCGCGTTACTGTGTTTATTGCTACGTAGTGGGTCATTCTTCAATTGTGTAGGAGAGCTCCACGCACATTCTTTCGGAGTACATGTATTCTGAGATCATCTCGCAATTGAAGTAGATATTCTTCTAACAGGAAACAATTGCATACCCGTGTAAAACTACAAATGTCGAACAAAGCAATTCAAATGCGTTATCACAATTTTTCGTAAGACAAATGAAAACGCACAGTCGCTGTCACATTTTTGATACCCATGTTGCTTTTCGGCATCTTAGTGATGCCGAAGATGCTGGGAAGTTTCTTGCTGCAGTTTCTCAATTTATCTCGACCCAATCACTCTAGTCAATACACTTTCGAGAGAGAAGAGCCAAGTAAAACAAAACTACAAAGGTATCAAAAAGCCACTGATGAGCACAGGAAAGGCGAGTGAGGTTCTTCGAACAAGACTCCCATGCTTCGGTTAGTATTTTTTTATGTCGTTCAAGTAAAGTTTCACACACACAGCCACATTTTCCATTCCTTCGAAAATCAAGAATTATCGAAAATACTTTTATTCCTGCTGCTTGATCAAAGAATACCGAACTAGCACTATGTTGATAATTAAACTTTCATGGTTAATGGGAAAAAACATTAATAACATACATGCTTTATTCTGCATTGCACAAACAAGTACTTTATTATACAAACCATTAAAACTGACTTCGGTTGTCCATGCGTATAGAATAGGGGGAAATTTATCGGTCGAGAACACATAACCTATCTCATTTTAATGCCCACCGTGCAGAGGGGTCTGATCCACGTTAAATACGTTGAGGCTCAAACATCCTCACTTTGGCGTGGTGTTGAAGTTAGGAGGTTGGGTGGCGTCCTCGTCACTTGACTGAGGTTCAAAATGATAAGGTCCATTTTCACTAGCAGCTTTATAGTGCGATATTAATGTAACTCCAATTTATCTCTTTCTCATATAAAATTGATATTGGTTATTTTTGGATTAGCCACCTTTTTTAAGTAACCCTAATTTAAACCCCTTTAGTCCTATACATATATATGAAGGATTTTTAGAAGAAAATAAACCTTGATAAGTAAAAGATTTCTAATTTCCCTTATCAATTGTCTTATCCGTTACTTTTTGTATCGCTTTTCAAAGCTTTGTTATATCTGTAAAATAGTTAGTTGTTTCCTGGCATGTTTACCATATTATCTGTTCAGTTGCTTCTTAACTTAGTTTTTATTTGATTCCCGGAAGAGAATATTTGTTCGCATGGTTATGTAGACCCAGATATTGTGGAAACAGTCAATGCTATTTTTTTGTTTTTTTGTTTCTTGTATAAGCTGTTCCATGTATCAAACATTATAATTTCTAGTTTAGGCGGTTGTGTCGCAGCTGTCCTTTTTGTGTCAAGAAACTAAATTGGATTTCTCTCTTTCGGATCTGCGAATACCCTGCTTCATAGTTCCTTGCATAAACTGCATCTGAAGTAGAGCATTATCGACGGCGAAAGGTGCCGAGTTGATTTTAATTTTGAGAGGATGAATGCTAGTGCAGCTGTATTTGTCCTGAATTAATGAAAAAATTTTTCCTCATACCTTGCTGAAATAATCAGTATCAAAACGAACTTTTTTCATCGCGATATTTTTTAAATAATTGTACTGTTCACCTATCTTAGGGGAGAAATTGCTCTTTATTTTCAAAGCAATCTGTCTCTTAAGTTAATGTATTGACGACATTTCTTTTTCCTTGTAACAATGCATTGAACACATTAAAATGTGGAGTAATGTCGACCCTGAAGTGGAAATTTTGTAACCATGTGTCATATGTTCTTCCGGTTACTAACATTTTTGTCTTTTTTGCGTAGGAACAATTTTCTTTTAAATACGAGACAAAGTGCTACTAATTTGTCCTCTCGAAAGCCAGTGAACCTTATTGGGCAGGAGCACATCACTGTCCATTTCGTACAAGAATATTTTAAAATGGCGGTGATGAAGTGGTTTGACCAAGATGCTGTTAGTTATCTTTGTCGTGAATCATACCCTCCCCTAAGATTATCATCTCCCCGTCTACCGTTAAATGTTTCTGGACGTGTAGGCGGATTTGAATAATGAAAACACATATTTGCAAATCACTATATTTATTGATGCTTAATAATCACAGGAGGATCTAATATCACGATTCAAATTTAAGAGAAATAAAACACAGTGGAGTATGAGAAGGAGTTACTACTAGCGGAACTACGGAATCGCGACTGAATCCACGAAAGATCAAACACGTACAATTACAGCTAAAACACGTACACGTATTCACAAATTTCTAAATCACTAACCTTATCCTTGTAACATCGGCTGTTCCGTCGTGGTGATGAATTCTTTACTGGTTGAATAGGATAGTAGACAAGGTTCCCCACACAGTAATACAGAATCTTTTCTAATTTCAATCTACTGCTCTCCGGCGTAGCTTGTCACGTTACTGCTATCCAATACCATCAACAACTGCGTGTTGATCTACCGATGCTTCAATTCATTTGACTTCACCTTTCTAACTCTTGACTTTACTTTTTTTGTTACCTCGCTAAACCTGAACTTATATAATATATCTCATTTGCATAAATCACGCTTTGGCTCCCGGTGGAGATTGGTTGAAATAAATAAAACTTTAAAGAAATATTGAGGAGGTTAGTGGAAACCGTATAGATGCGTCGCATCTTGATAACGAAGTTCATTGCTATAACCCTACTTTGGGAAATGTTTGGGCGCATCCTGATGTTGTACACTGTGGAACGCGAAAACTTAAGGGTCCAATTGAAACAGCTCCATTATTTACTTCAACCGCATCATCAGCAGATATTGAAGTTATTTTATTTTTATCGTTTCTGGTGTGCTTCAGGTATGTTTCTATAACATTTGGAATAGGCTCGTCCCTCTAGCGTCACCAGTCCTAAGTTCTTTGGAACCTTATGCAGACATTTGTTTTATTTCGGAAGCCAGCCTCATATATAGCTTCTAGGTGCTGCTCGAACACTGTTTGGCAATACTTACTCTCACAGTATTCGCAGATGTGGGCATTTCTTTCGTTTTTTAATGATAATACAGCAATCAAGATTGGAGATCTTCGAAAGCTTTCACGAAGCAGTGTTTGATGTAATGACCACCTGTGAATAATTTCACTTTTATTTGCAATTTACACAAAGAGACCACAAAACTCGCAAATTTTTTTTTATATAGGAACAAATGATCCCTACTTTTTAATAAGAAACTCGATTTCTGGTTTTTTTATACTGAAGTTGTGTAACAGCTCTCTTTTTTTGCATCACCGGTAAGATTATTTGCTCCAGTATATACTATATTTTGTAGAAGAATATCTGCCTAGTTTAATTTCTTAATATTTGTGAGCTATTTGTGAGAAAGAAGGCGCGATTTTGAATGGACAGAAGTGTCCATTCTTACTTAAAGCAACGATTATAGCCGTTTACTTCTTGTCCATTCATTAATGATCTCGAATGAATGTATACGAACACGTAAGCGTTGCTGTAAATGACTTTAAAGGACTGTCTTCCCATAAAGGAATATTTTCCAATAAATTGGATTTTTTTTCTCTTTTAAGATTAAAATTAATCTTTTATTGATTCTGGAAAAACTTAATAAAGAGAAAATAATTTAATACAGAAGTTACCGGCTTAAGTCAGTCAAATATTTGAATGTTTGCACAAAAATACAAGTACTTTTTTCCCAATAAGTAATTGTAAAGAAAAAAGAGGGTAACAATTTTTAGCAGACATAATTACATTTTTAACTATACCTCAAGGCAGAAGTCTTCCCCCCTTCCTGTCCTGGATTTTTCTTCATGGATCTAGATTTGGTGTAAAAATTACTAAAGTTATTATTTTATTCAGTTAGCAGAATGATGTGGAAAATAGTATTCTCTCTTTGCTTACAGACAATTTTTCTGACCACAGTACAGTTTTAGCAAAAAGAAACCAAAAAAAAAAGTCCAAAACATCCTAAATATATCTTCTATAACATATTCCTTTGATGGTTAAACTGTGCGTTGCAAAACTTTGCATGGAACGAAATTTAAAAATTCAACTCCTTATTGCTAAAAGCAGGTACACAATCAGTGATACAAACGCATACGCATTTATAAATTTTTATTTTCTATATTTGTTTAATGTTTTAATTCAGAAATAAAAAAAGATGTCCGTAATTTTTCGTAAAATGATGAATGGAATGATTCTTTTAAATAAATTAGTTTATGCATAAGAATGTACTGCATAAAATTTATCAAACATGACATTTCATTTTATGTATTGCTTATACATGCTGTAATTGACTGTTTAAAACTTTAGCTGTCGTTTTAATTTTTTAAAGAAATATTTTTCACAACATAGAATGTGGAATTAAATATTTCTAAATTTATTATTTTAAGTTTTTTGACACACTAAAGCAGTTTAAAATGACTAAAACAATTCATAATGTACAAACGTAATATTAAAAGAGAACAATGAAGAATTACTAATTTTATATTAGATTTTTTTATCCGAAAAAAGCCTCACGTTTTGAGTTTGGAATGCCAACCTAAGTGTCATCCTGTCATTCATAGCCAATAGGCCTACTGTAGCTTCAAAAGGTGACCGTTAATAAGCAATAAATCAACCAAAAAGCTTTGTTTTTTGTAGTTACAAGTGAAGCAACTTATTTAGTAACATAAATTATAACATTTAATTAATTTGTTTCACATTAAGTTTTCTTTAACAATCTGAGTGTACAAAAGCTTTGTATACTTTTAATTTTGAATATGCTGCTATAATTTTTGATGGATAATTTTACTTCCGGTATTGAAACACATAATAACTCTAATAATTTGTTTTGTTTAGATGCCGACGGAACACATGTTTTCAAAAGTCTACATCGCCGTTTTTAACCTCCCCGGCGCTCTAGGAACAATGTTAAGCCCTTCCTACTATTTCCAGAGCATCCTCCTCCTTGTAAATTTTGGTTGGGAGTGGTTCCCCTTCTTTGTTTTTGCTCTTTCGAGAGATTTTAATTTATCCACCAACTATCGACCATCAGAGTCACATACTGGCAACCGGCAGCCTTTAATGAAAGGATAGTGGAATGGTTTGGCCTCTCTTGTTTATTTCTTACGTTACAGCATCACGAACCACCCACCCACTTACCCTTTTCTAAATTAGTACGGTTAAGTAATGAATCGTTTGCAATTACAGTATAGAGCATACAATATGTATGAACTGTTTTCAAATTGTTAATTATCATCTTTTTCATCGCTATCTCTTAACTATCTTTGTAGAGGGGTAGTACATTCACTGTAATTTTAATTTTACTTTTTTTTCACCCTTCAATTTTTGGCGCCTCTAATATTTTGTGCCCTAGACACGTACCTAGCGTGCCTAAGCCTAAAAGTGGACCTGATTGCTTTGAATGGCGACTCCAAACAGATCAAACCCATTTTACCACAACAGTGATTGAATCTTATTTTGAAATAAAAAGCTTCCTGCTTCTAAGAAAGGCCGAGCACGTCGGACTTTCTTTGATTTCTTAAAGAGAAAATATAATAAACACATGATGGATTTATAGTAAAATCCTATTTTTACATTTTTTTATGCATGAAGCAAAGCAATATTTTGTATCATTTTCTTGACTTCCGTATCTCTTCTTATTGGTAAAGTTAGTTTTGATAAAACGTGTACGGAAAAAATTTAATATTCAGAAAATTAAAGAAATTCTTATACTTAAAAGACTGTTTTCAGTTATTAGTATTAATTTAAGTAAAATATTAAAAATATATTTCCGTTTTCAAGAAAATTCAAAAAAATTTTAGAATTTTAAATTTGAATAAATTTTAAAGGGAATTTAGCTATGTAGAGAATATTTAGTGTGGAACCAAAACATTTTTGAGCATGAGCACTACCGCATTTTTCAATTAACCCATCTGGAGGACGTCGAAGGGATCTCATGCAGAACAATTAATATAAAGTAATTTTTTAAGTCAATTCCTGCTTAGGTCAACAAAGAAAAATTGTATTTTAGTTACTTTTTATTAAATAATTACAATTAATATAAATATGTATATGCATATGACAGAATCATAACATTAACAGAATCATAGCATAAAATTACTTAAACTTCTCTTTCATATGTTTCATTTTCCATCTTGTTCACTCCTTGACTCAGACTAGAACCCAGAATGAAAAAATAATCTGAGAAAGAACATTTTTTCCAGCGATCTACAATCCCACTGACAGTATTTATTTCTAAATTTATATTCTGCTAAATATCTTATATAAGAGAAATTTTTTCTTCTTTTTAAAGCTAAAATTAATTAATTCGATTTAATTAATGAATTAATAGTTGAAAAAACTGTATTAAAATCAAGTGTCATCCACTACAAGCTTAAAAATGTATTTGAAACTTGAGTGGATGAATAAAAAGTATTTTCTTAATGATTGGAAATTTTAACAAGATATATAAACGTATATATAGGGAGAGTATGAACTAATAGTAGGAATTGAAAAACAATGGTATTTAACTGCTGTTAGAGAAGGTAAAGAAATCTTGCTTGCCCTTTTGCGTGTGATAGGAAATGTTGCTAATCTAAGCTAATTTGACAAAGGTCAGATTGTAAAGGTCAGACTCAGAACAAGTATCTCCAAAACAGCACAACTCTGGTGGGCTTTTCGCAATCTTCCACTTTTAGTTTGTGTAAAGTGGATAAAGGACGGTTTAACTAGTAGCAGACGCAATCATTAAAGATAAAGGAGTACGGGGACTTTTCCACTCGGCAAAATCACCGCTAGACTATGGGTAGACAGTTTCCAATACAAGTGTTTCAGAACACACAGTTCGGCGGACACTGTTGGACATGGGACTACACAACAAACGTTCCTCTCTAGTGCCTCTGTAAACCGAGCTTTATTGTCAGATACACTGACAATGGGGCGAGAAAGAACGAGATTGCATCTATGAATAAGTATAAGAGAGTTGCCTGGTCGGATGAATTGTGATTTCTCTTTCATCTCTTCGATGAATGAGAAATCAGGGTACGCCGTTTTCCAAACAAACTGTTGCTCTCCCCAAGTACAGAAGGATGTCCTTTTATGGCGCACTGGGACCCTTAATTGTAGTAGAACAGATCATGAAAGCTGCCGACTAATCTGAGCATAATTGCAGATCAATTGCATCCTTGCAGGGCGTCTGTTTTCCCAACTGGATTGTCGCTGTGGTAGACTAGTAGCCAAGGTAACGGACTCGTGGCCGGCGTGCCATGAATTCGACCCAGTATCGCTGAAGACCTGCTGTGCAGAGGAGCCAATGCACGTTAAAAATGTCGAGGCTCAAATGTCTTCCCGTTGGCGTAGTGTAGAAGTATGGAGAGAGGGGTGCTAGCTCAGGTGTTGTCCTCGTCACTTGACCATGGTTTTGAAAATAACGAAGTCCTTGTGTAGTTGAGTAGTGTGACAATATTTACTCACTCACTTACCCAACTGGAAATGGGATCTTCCAGTAGAGTTAAGTCTCAAGGCTCGAATTGCGTTAAAATGGTTCGAAGAGCACAATGATCAAATTCAATTAATGTTCTGACCACCAAATTCACTGGATCTTACTCCGACAGAGCCCAGAAAAAGGCAGCTCAGAGATCAAACATCTCCATGTCGGAATTTCTCGACTTTGCATGATTGCAGCTTAGACATTTGGTACATACAACCTGTCTCCAGTCATCCGCCAAGAACTTGTGGAATTCGAGTCTGGGAGAGTTGCAGCTGCTTTGCTGGCAAAAGGTGGTGCAGTAGGTGTTCGTAATGTTTTGGCTCTTCAATTAAATCTTGAGGAGGAAATTAACTTCTTCCAATCATAATTATCTTCATTACAATTACATATCTATTAAGAATAAACATTGAATTATGTTTGAATAATATTGAAAATAATATTATATTATAAATATCAATAAAAATAATAATTATAATATATAAATTATAATAATAAATTATAAATTAATTTATAAATATTGAATAAATATTATTTTTCAAAACATGCAAACACAAATTCTAAATATATAAAACAAATCTAAATGTGTGTGTTGTTTGATTTCTTTTAAAATGAAACATTTTTCTTTAATCTTATTTTAAAAGACAGCATTTTCAGATTCGTTTGATTTCGTAATTGGAATCGAACACTGTTTAATAAACGTACGCGTGACATATTACAAATATTCTGATTTGAAATGCAATGATAAATACTTTAACACTTTAGATAAAAAGATGTCTCTTAACATGGTTTTTATTTAACAAAAGGAGGATTGGTGTGTTCAAATTAGCTGAAATCTTTGTATTTCAGGTTCTTGACATTTTTCATCTTGCCGTTTGGGTTCATTTAGAAATGAATGAATTTTTGATTGTTTATCAGCAGCTTGCTCAAACCCAAACCAAGCGCTATCGGCGACGCTATTTTGAGCCGCGATCAAGGGACTCACTTCAAAGCCGCCGACGCGAGGATTTTAAGTTTCTACATAATGAACGTGCCCATGGATATTTAGTGGAATCAAACCCACGACTCGATATAAATAACGCCGGCCCCTACTTTCATAACCATGAGCCCTTATGTAGCGTGGTCACTAGAAAGATTAAGAACTCTGGAATAATTTATTTTATTATTATTTCGAGGATACTATTTCAGAGATGCTTGTGTATTTTAAAAATATTTTGTTAAAGACATGCCTATTAGTTTCACTATAGTTTTTTCCAATGAATAAGTCGTTAATTATACTGTCAGCATTATATATGTATTCCTGCTTTGTCCACCTATCGATCGGGGGGACGCAGCGGCCTAATGGTTACGGTCACGAACTCGAGGCCCCTGTAGAGTGGCTGGCACTAATCTGTCGCAGCTCAAAGTCCTCTCGTTGTCGTGTCAGCTCAGGTGTCGCCCTCGACCGAGGCTCAAAATGACAAGGTCCGTTGCCAATAGCTCTCGTGTTGCTTTAGAGTGTGGCGTTAATAAGCACGCACTGTCCATGGATCGGTCACGAGGATCAAATCTGAGTCTGGCAGACGAAGAGAGACGATTAAAGAAATGTGAACAAATATAAAATTAATTTAAATACTATTTATTTGATAGGTATTTATATGTTCGACTTTAAAAAACAGTGACAAAAAAGCAACCAGCATAATAGTGTAAAAAGTATATAAACCTATGCTCACTAAAAAGATGTTGAGTAACGGATTCGAGTTCAGGTGCCACCTGAGAGGCTGATGCACGTGAGACCTGTCTAGAGTCAAATTACCAACGTTGGCGTGGTGAGATATTTTGAAGAGTAATAGGTGCTGTCCTCGTCCTTTGACCGTGACTGAAAATTAACAGTTCCATTCCCAATAACCACTTTGCAAACCAACAATCTGGCGGTTCTCACAGGAAAACAAGACTCCACTGGGGCTCGCGCTCATGTCTACTTGTGAAAAAGTTCGTTGTTTTTGGAATCTTAAAAGTTATTAAATTTTTAACCATAGGAAACTTTTTAAATCGAGAGAATGTGTTTTAAATTCTTACGTTTTACTCACGTGGCGGTGTTTTTTTTTTTGAATGAATGAATGGGTCGACCCTTTTCACGTGCTTTGGATTTTAAAGGAAGTTTTGTATTTTTCCATAAAAATATGTAGGAGCACGTTTTTTCCTGCATGAAAAACCATTTATTTTCAACTTTTTATACTAACAACAATCTTGTGTACGATAAAGATTTTCTCATAACAAGCTTATCAAACAAAAATTCTTGGTTTTTAAAAAGCAAATTTGTGCGATATAGTTTTTGATAAATGAATTCCAACTCACAAATGAAATGTAAAACAAAATATTTCAAATGTAAATGTAATCGCATTTAGTTATCACAATCATTGAAACAGGGTGGCCGAGGGGTACTGTTTGTGAGCTGTTGTCGGCGGACTTTGACGTGTAGCAGGCTCGAAACTTAGTGGCACTGAAGTCACTAAGAAGGGCGCGTGCATGTTCAAACTATCGAGGCTTAAAGTCTTTCCGTAGGCTTATTGCTCAAGTTTGGAGAGGGGGATGCCAACTCAGGTGTGGTCTCCTGATCGTGGCTCAAAATGAAGAGGCCCGCTTTCCCAATGGTCATCGTGTTGTTTCAGAGCTCGAAGTAAACAAAAATCAAATGCTACATGGTCACCCATTACAATAATTTGTAATGTTATTCCATGAGCGGCAAATAATGTCCTCTGCAGTCATTTTGAGAGGAAAACTCGTTTAACCCCAATATATGTGTTAAAGAAAGCGATGAACAGAGATTGTTCAAATTCCTAATTTGATTCTATTTTTTTCTTAAATTTTCCATTGTGCATATAACAATACATCAATCGATTTTCATACTGGTTTTATTTTATTCCAATGTGGATTTTATAACAGAAAAGTGCGTTTAAATTTAAATTCATTTTTAGCTAAAGCTTGTATTTGGACACTGAAGAGATACAGTTTATTTAAAATTGTAATTTAAATTTAATTAATTTTAAATTTTAAAGTATCGTGTTCAATAATATCTAGACAATAGATAAAAAGATAGAAAGGAGTGTGGTATTGAGTCGGCTTTTTATATAAGGCTATCGATGCTTTGTTAGGATATTGCTGATGAAAAACAAAATACTCACAGTATAATTCTAAAAAGATGTATAACCGAAGTAATGAGTATTCCAAGTTTTTTCTTTCTTTCTATGAGTAGTTAGTGCTCCTCGAAGTTTGAATTTAAAAAAAAAATAAGAAGTAAAATTCACTATCGGGAATTTAAAAAATGAAATAAACAATACTCACACCGTAAAATTTTTTTTTTCGAAATACTGTTCATTGGATATGAATGTTTCGTGAAATAATAATTTCAATGTGAGTATCCAAACTGCTGGTTTTCAACGTAAAGCACTTCATATTAGCAGGTAAGAAGCCGATTTCGAAGAAATTCCATGAACTATGAACTGAAATAATTATTCTACTCTACAATCCTTTCTCCTATGGCTCGGATGTTGGGAAATTGTTAGGAGAGGTTTCAGTAGCACATTTGTCTGACGGATGTAGAACATTGTACAATTTCTTTTTGTGCGTGAACTTTTTAATTGACTGCGGTGAGAATGATCGTCAACTCATGAGGTTGATTACTTTGAGTACCAATCGCGCGTCAAGTACAAATTTTCGCCTATCAGCCGATAACCGAAGCATTCATGAAATTTTGCACTGGTACGTGGAGTGGCATGAACGTCTCACTGCACGAGATATTGGTGACGGATCTCGTAAGTGTGAGCCTCGGTCAAGTGACGAGAACGACACCAAATCAGGCACACCCACACCATATTAAAGGGAGGAAGCTTGAACCTCGACAGATTTAATGTGTAGCGGCCCCCTCGACACGGAGGATCTTCAGCGAAACCAAGCTCGAGCCCATGACACGTCAGTTACGAGTCCGTGACCTTGTCCACTAGGCTGCCATTGTGCCCACGGTACGTTAAATAATTAAAATATTACATAACATGTACGAGTAGAAAGTAAAACTTTATGTTAGCGTGGGAAAACAATAAAGCACACCTTCAGTCGGGGATTTTTGTCACATTTTATTATTTGTATCCGAAATCTTTGAAAAACAATCTGAAACATAATTCGGTAAAACTCAAATTTACTTATCCAAACATTCGCGCAGAATGGAAGTTTCTTAATGGATTGTTTTCTATAAAGTTGGGTTACGTAATTCACATCTTAAACTAGTCATTTTTAAAAATATCTTTATGAATATAAAATTATTATAAAAAAATATTATATATCTTATCTTTACGGTATATTACATTCAATGCCAAATGATACTCATATGCGCAGTGATATTTCACGTTGCCCATTGTTCGAATGTTCATTTCTCCTTCCATGGAGAACGAAGAGAACACGAAGCACTTCCAGGAGAAATGTTCCTTTAATTACGCAGACATATTAACTTAATTTAACCACCCTAATGACAGAAGAGTTGAACGTCCCGCAGGAACTGCGTAACCCCATTCTAGACGGAGGGGACGTCAATGACTTTTGTCTGACCATACAACACTCATTCATAAAGTCGCGCCGTCCACTCATTCATTGCCGTAATAAACGTAAAATTAACCGAAGCAAAAAAGAAAGCACCTCTCAAATGAGCCTCAGAAGATGCCTTTTCGTGAATGATTTCCATTTCGTCCCCTGTCACGGTGCTGTGATCACGAATGCGGATCTCTCGGATGAGGTTGAACACCCCTTAAATGGAGGGATTACAACACTTCTCACTTAGAACAGCCCCTGCGAAAAAGTTGTTTTTTATACACTGTATCGCTTTGAACGGACCGACGTTCATTGTCCGTACTTAACTGTGTTTCCTCCTTAAGCCCTCCACCCACTCCCCCCCCATTCAATAACCATCACTTTAGAAGTGAAGCAAGCCTGCCTGTAATGGTCTGTTTTAGGTCGCTTTCTGCATTGAAGCCTTCGAACTTCACAGTTTGCGGAAGATCAACTCGTAATCCTCAAATAGATAAATAAGCCCAAAGCAATTGGATTGGAGTGCGTCAGTCGTCCGCACAATGACTGAATTCCTACAGACACTTTAGATATTTCTACACAAATACAGATATTACAGCTTTTCTTTTTATCTCTCAGCCGTCTTTTCTTAAAAAAATAATAGATTGTTTTCATTGTGTTTCTTTAAAAGCACTTGATATATACCTTTTTACTTTCTGTAGGACTCTCTCTAAACGATAAAGAACGATAGTTGTTTTTATTAAAATGCTCCCGAATGCGATTAATAATAGTACAAAATAAATTTATTATCATAATTCAAAAATAAATCAATAATAAAATACATTGTAAATGTACTTTTAATTGTGGTATTGTATATAAATATTTTAAAAACTTTATCGTAATGTTATTTTTTAAAAAAATAATATTTTTCTTCAAAATTTGCGTGTTTGCTTTATCTCTTTCGTTTGTCTAATTATAACAAGGTACCTATGGCACTATACCGATGGCAATTTGTAAAACCACACACATTAGCAACTAACTACTCATGGTTGGTCTCAAACAAGTGGTTTTTGTCGAAATAGAATTTTGATTTCGAAATCGTTGTTGTACTGAACCTTTCATGCGATCCGATATCATTTGGTAAGACTCTTGTGTTTCTTAATATTGCATCTAGGTTTTTAACAAATGTGGAGAATTGTTTATTTAAATATGGTTTCAAGCAAAAAATTTATCTTGCAATAAAAAAAAATCTATGGTTTTATTTATTACAAATGCAAACAATTTTTTAAAAAAAATTCTTATGTATTTATATGTTTCCCATGCTACTTCTATAAAGAACGTACACACACACAGCGCAAGGGTTAGTTCACCGCGGCCATTTGCGTAGCCGAATGGCCACAGTCGCAAACTCGTGACTGGTTTTTTTTTCTTTCGAGTCGTAAATTCGAATCCTAATGCTACCATCTGGTGGGGTACAGAATCTTCACACTGACGTGGTGTGGAGATTTAGTGTTTGGGGAACCATTTCAGATATCGACGTAGTTACTTGACCGTGGCTCGAAATGACATGGTCCAATCATGCCTGCTTCTGAATGAATAATTTATCAATCAAATCTCGCAATACGAGCTACATCAGATGTCAAAGTCGATACTATCACTCTTTTTTGTGGAGTCATGTCACTATCGGGAATTTGAGTGAAGATAGATTCAACATTCCTCAATCTCATTGTATTCTAAAATAGGACACCCGAAAACGCTATTCAAGGGTCACGAGACCGATACTGTACCAACCAGAATTAAGGATTGAATTTTCAATTACGTATAGCATGATTAATTATTTATTGATGTCGCAATACGAAACAAAACAACCTATTAGCGATGGTTGATCGTTATGGGCCCAGTGCCGAGGAAGCAGTGAATAAGCTACCATCCCACCCTGCCAACTTGAGGACTTTGGAACCTCTTTAGGTTTAATGGGTATCGGCCCGGGTCTACTGTGGAATTTTAGTGACTTCGAGAGTCGAACTCACGTTCCGAAGTTCGCGATCATCCCCATTCAGTCACGGGGGGGGGGGATTTTCAGAAAAAAATATTGAAGATAGCATTTTCACGAATAATAGCTCTGAGATGAATTGCCCAGATTAAAAAAAATGTAAAATGATGCTAATCGATTCGGAGGATTTTAAATATTTCATCAGTCTGTCTGTCTACTATGCATTGTTTGATTGGATTCTCTAAAAGAATAAAGGATACCTTTGGGCACTTGAGGAACTAAGTAACGGATGTACCAACTTTCCAATACAAAGGGGATTTTGCCCCAGCAACTCCCAATTCTTCACGCGAGGTGTTGAAAAAAAGGTGCTGTTTTTTTTCTCTCCATTCGATAGGAAATGGTCGTTTATCAGTGAGAAGGGTGAAGGAAAAGATGGTGAGAACTTGCCTTGGCAGATAGTTATCTTTTGTGCTCTGACCCATCCATTACTCGTAAAAACAGGAGATTCTCTTGAGATAAACGCACTCGTTTTTTTTTTTATTGAAAGTAGTGATTCTCAACGAGGGTTCGATACACCCTTTTCTGTTTTGCCGAAACGATGTTAAGATCCTTTCAGGGATTGTTCTTTGTTTTCTCGATACTAAGCGCCGGAGCGGAACACTTTAACTGGTTTACTATTTTATATAAGCGTGTTTAGCCATATTAAATTATACGTGCTGCGATTTTACAACACTAAACGAGTGTTAAAATCGTAAATACGCCACGATTTTCTAAAGTCATCACCCATTTAACATGAATGGCCTGGAAAAAGTTATCGAATTCTTGTTACATTTTCTGTAGTTACAAATAATATATATATATATAATGTGTGTGTGTGTGTGTGGTATGCGATTTTTATTTCTTTAAAGGCTTGGAATCGTATTTCTAAGCCCATCTCGTCTTTTTTCTGTCCCTATGTTTAATAGTTAGACAGCATCTACTTGATTTTTTCTTTAAAATGATATAATCTATGCATTTTTTCGAGAGATTTTCGTTTATATGAAAAATAGGTGTAATCCCGAAGCCGATAACTCATAACAAAATTTCTCCACTTTTGAGAGAATTAATGATTTTGAATCCCCTCTTTGGCATTTTAATAACGAAAAGTGATATTCAAGAGTGTACAAGCAATGTAAAAACAAGTTATTAATTAAATTTTAAGAGATATTAATAAAATTATCTAAACAGAGATTTTATGGAATGCAAACATTTTCGTGTTGCACTTCGGAACTCCCTTCTCCCATATTTATTTTATCACTTGTGAAATTAAGGTTTTTAGGAATCTTCTCGCGTTTTAATTTTAAATTTATATGAATTGCATCGCTAGAAAAAACCAAGCATTCTAGATTTTAATATAAGTCAATTTTCT
This sequence comes from Trichonephila clavata, assembly GCA_019973975.1. NCBI lineage: Eukaryota > Metazoa > Arthropoda > Arachnida > Araneae > Nephilidae > Trichonephila > Trichonephila clavata. The sequence goes on from BMAO01011831.1 coordinate 68,214, forward strand.
TTAAAAATTAAATTAATTTTTTTTTATATAAGAAGCTTTGTTTATTAGATATATTTTTTCTTTACTTCCTAATGTACTCGGGATAATTAAATGAAAATACCTATTAAAAGATTATTAAACGTTAAATAAAATATGCAAGTGAAGCAACTAATTGTATTAGAACATTGTTATTAAGTTAAATTTTTTATTAAATATTAACATAAAGTAAACTAAAATTTAACTGATACACACACACACACACACACATATATATATATATATATATATATATATATATATATATATACTAGCTGACCCGGCATACGCTGTTATGCCATATAAATTATTTCTAGTGAATATTTTTGTGGTCAAATAAAAAAATAACGAACTCATTGTAAGTGTGCGGGGATGTGGTATATGACTGAAAGAGGAATGGAGCGCTGCGAACGATGACGGCTTGTAAAAGTAACAAACATTAATTTTTAAATACTTTGTACTTTTATTATTTTAACTAATAAATTTCAAATTACATCTCTATCACAAATTATGACAATTAAAAATAATATTATCATTCTCTTAGTGCAGTGGAGTGTACGATATTTTTAGTGAGTCCATCTTTAGCCAACACAAACAAATTAGATGGTTTTCCCACGCGAGAACATGCCGCGTATAATGGTCCGTGTGAAATACATGGTGTGCCCAAATCTATGCCACGAACAGACATCGTTTGGCCTTGAAAAATATTGATTGGCATTGCGAATGCCAATTGAATTGGAAATTGAATCAGTTTGAATTCAATTGGCACATCTGTGGGAATACTAGGGATTCGTGGTAAGAAAACACCTTCTCTTAGGAATTTGCCATTCAAAATGCTGGCTTCGACAACATTTTTCATCAATTTTTTTAAATATCTAATCGCGTGCCATTGCCCGGTCGTGGTGGGTTCAAATTACGAAGCAAAATAACCGGAGACCATCCTTCAGTTGTAAATGGTACGGTGGCATGCCTGACAAATCCAATGAGTTCAAAAACTCTGATGGATAATTTACAGCTTCGTTGGTATTGCAAACTGTATCCATAGATTTGTATGGCATCAAGTCCCTTGCAATAACTGTTGTATCTTGAAATTCAAATCGTTGACGTCCACATTTTTTTGCTGCCAAAATTTAACTTTCTGCCAGCTACTCATGATTCAAGTATTGTGTGTGTATATCGGGGAATATCTGGTCAATGAGAGAATTTTGCGAGTTAATGATTGTGCAGAAATCTGTCGGCAATTTTATGCATCCAGTATTTTCATGTACAGCTACTTTTCCATCGCCGATATCTAACAGTTGTTTTGCGAATGCTTCAGCGGATGGATCTTGAGAGCATTTGAACGCGCATATTAACTTTCAGTTGTACTTTTTCAACATTACGCCATATTGGCGATGATTTCAAGCAAGCGTTGATCTTATCAGCGTAAGTTGAACGTGGAATGACGTGAAGTGTTTGCCTGAAATCAGCTGAAAGGAGTAACAGAGTGCCACCAAATAGTTTGTCGTTGTTTTTTACTTCTATTAATGTCCTGTTCAACGCCTCAAGCGCAAGATCATAATTTTACACAGTTTCAGCACTGTGGTCATGGGCGATTGTTTTCTTATGTTGCTCACTGCGTCTGGGTTGTTTTGAATATTTAGTGGCAGCTTAAATGCTGAATGAGCTATTCTGCCTCCTTCTAATGAAGTTGCGGCAACGCCAGATGGTGCAACGGTCATTGTGATGCCATTATTTGATCATATTTTGGCGAGAATTAGCAACATGAGGAATGTTTTGCCAGTTCCACCTGTTGCATCCAAAACAAATGATCCACCTTGTCCTGCCGAAACTGCGAGCATAATGCGGTCATAAATGGTTCTTTGTTCCTCAGTCAGTAGTAATCACTGGCAGCGAGTAATAATCGCTGCCATTTCTACAGTATTGTACTGAACAACAGTCGCAAATAAAAACACTCAGTCTGACTTGGATTGACTGTAAATACTCGCCCCAAGATTTTTGATTTTAATAAACTGGGGCATGCCTCAATCGGTGTGCCTTGCTTGAGGGCCTCCCTTTTTTTATTTTGAGCCCTTGTGAAATAGCGAGGTACTTTTAAATAGAGTAGTTTTCGTGCAAAGGACCAAAAGCATCTGCACAATTACAGAATTAAAAAAATTCAGTGAATGTAGTTATTAGTGGAATTGCAAGCATTTTTTGAAATAGAGTAAAATTTTTTTTTGTGTACTTAATTTATTAAATCACTGATTTTAAAAGAACAGAGTATGAACTTTTTTAGTTCAGATGGTTTAGTTGTCCTAATTTTAAGAAATCCATACATAACGATTGAAATTTTCGATTAATGTGATTAAACACAATACTCCTTTACTTAAAAAAATATTAATTTAAAACAACGAATTTAAATGTTTTGCAAATAAACTTATTTGAAATAATGATAACGGAGTAAAAGCGATTAAGCTTTCCCCAAATATTTTAGATATTTTTGTTTTATAAACGGATGTAATATATGAATTTTTTAATTTAAGATATGTACAAAAAATAAGGAAAAAAACTTTTCACTCGCATTTTTTTTACTTGCCAAATTTGGAGATTGTTGATTTGTACAGACATCCCTTTTTGTAGTGTAACTCATGAGTAAGGTGATTTGGATGGTGGAACAGAGAAAAGTCACACATCTGGCGCGAAACCGATTTTCGACGCCAAGTCTTGGCTTACCGTAAAATTGCGTTTTTTAATTAAAGTTTTTAATTTTTTGAGGGCTTAATTTTTAAGTTAAAGTTTCGGAATTTCACACATCGATTTCAAACAACGGTAATTTTTAAGCAAGAAAAATGTAGTAAAAATACTACATAAATGAGTTTTAGCAAAAATTGAAATAGACCAAAAAAACCAAATTTTTTTAAAATCTATAATATTTAAGCAATTTTTTCAATTTTCATATGAATCTCAGATGATATTGTTCTACGCACGGAAAAAAGGTTTGATGAGATTATCTTTATAAGTGACAAAGTTATTAAATGTTTAATTAAAATTTTGAGTATTTTTTGAAAAATCGTAAAAAAAAATGTTTTTAGTATTTTATTTTTTCTGACTGATTCTAAAAGAGAAAAGCATGAACTTATTTAGAGTAGAATATTGCTTTAATAACGTGAAAATAAATTCATACGCAACAAATTAAATATAAAATTTCATAAAGCATCAGTTTTGACTTATTTTTAAAAAAATCGTAAAAAATATAAATTTTATTATATTGTAAAAAAAATATATACCGTATCGTGGTAAAATAAATGATATTTCCAATTCTGTAATTATTTTTGTCTGAGTTTTATAGAAACAATTAGACTGTTATTTTAAAAACAGAAAAAGTCGGAACTTTTCACTCCGCTAAAATTGAAATGACGCTCGGCGGAATAAACAACACTCAGGGGTAAAACAATTACGCGTCTTAAGGCTTTTAATTAATATTTTTTCAACTATTTACAATATCGGAATGAAAAACAGTTCACGTCCTATTCTCAGACCTACTGAATAATTTCATAAGAATCGGTCTAGCCGTTTCGGAGGAGTTTGGTTACAAAGGATAATTTTACATATTAGATATATATCCTTTAATTATATGCATTATTTATGAGATGTTAAAGCTGGAAAACATTTAGTGTCTGAGCTTTATTTAGTTAGCTGATTTGTTCTATTAAAATGTGAAATAATCTGAAAAATAAGAGTTTTCTACATTTTACCTAGAAAATGTGTATATTAACGCATTTGAAACCCTTAACAACGAAACTTTTGATACTAAAAAAGATACTTTAGAAAATAATATACAAGATCTAAATTTTGAGTTTGCAAAGAAAGATTTTAGAAAAAAAAAGCGTTCTTTCAGAGGGGACGCAGTAGGCATGCTTATCACAAAATCAATTATGCAATTCAAAGCGTCAACGAAACTTAAACCGCTGAGTAACAAAAAAAACTTACTTTTTGCAAAAATTTTTAAATTAATTTACATTTTGTTAATAGCAATTACATACTGAAGGGAGCCGGGAAAACTGATACACTTGCCTCACATCGTGTAAGGACTTCGCGAGCACGTTCAAGGACTCGACTAATGTTCGAAGGTATTTTGTCGGCCATTCACACTATATGGACAAGTTCTACCGTAAAGCTTACTATGGGGGCGCTACAGTTATTAGTACTCTTTTCTTTTTCCGGTTAATGCAAAATCTCCATTGGTTTGAGCTAAAAAATTAACAAAGTATTTTAGAAAAAGATACTGAAATACATACAATAAAATCCTGAATCTGAAATCTACAGATCATCTTCTATCCATATAGTGCAAAAAAAGTTTCAAAAACATGCATTAAAAATTTGAAAAACTCAGTTGAATTTCGTTGCTTTCCTATAGATTAACATTACACCGGAAGTAAGTGAGGGTTCCACTCAATGTTGTTGTTTACAAAGTAGAACCTGTCCATATCCTGCAGGGTAATCCCCAAATTCATAAAATTTCGACATAATGGAGGTTTTTTCTGAACAGCATATTGCAAGGCATTTCATATATGTTCTTGTTTAGGGATTTAGTTATCCATTGGCGGTGTTCCAGGGTAGATGAGAACCCTCGACTCGTGAGATGTCACATTCTCCTGAAGAAATTGTTCAAAACCATCTTAATACCCAATTAACAATAATCAGGCAGCATGTTGTCAGAATCTCTCCTAGAAGTATCAGAGGTTCCATATCACGCCTCATACCATCACAGAAGTTCCACCAGATTAAACAGTCTGCTGTTGACATCTTCGTTCCTGTACACGCCCATCCACCCGATGTAATTGGATTCGTCAAAGCAGCAACGTGTCACTGGCAGTACAAAGGCGGTGTTGGAGGGCTCTTACGACGGGTAAAGCTTTGTGATATGCTGTCAAAAATGATACACGAGTCGGCTTTCAGCTCCATAATTCCTTTTAAAGTATGGTCAATACGCCTATTGAAATCTGTGGGAACTCGAGGAAGCGTTGAACGTCTCATTTAAGAATTCTTGACAATGATCCCAATCTTTCAAACTTTTTTTACGGCGACACCGATGTGTTAGATATTTTATATTTACTGCGTTCCCGATATTCGAGGTACACTCATGAAATAGTGGTACTTGAAAATCAAAATTTCATAGATACCTCACGAGATGTTATTTCCTGTATCTCTAGCACATCCTCTATAAGCCCAAGTTCAATTTCATTCAAATCTTGATAACGTGTCATGGTTAACAACCGGACCATTTATTTGTCTAATACAGGGGTGGCCAACCTTTTTGGGAAGAGTGCCACTACTGATAAAAAAAATGTTATGCGCGCCACTTCAAAATTTTACAACAAACAAAAGATTTGGAAATGGTGTAAAAAATGTTACTTATAAGGTTATTGCAAAATTTTTACGCACATATTTTATGCACGTCTAAATAATGGAAATTCAAAAATAATATAGTAATAAATAAGACAAAAGTACAAACTTAGGTTTTGTTGTTAACATTTTCTTTTCAGTTTCAATCAATTAGGTTTGGTATATATACTGTTACGAATTTCCTGCGATGTGCTTAGAGTAAATTCAATAAGCAGAATCCTTTTTAAAAAATAAATAAAGCTATTTATTTAACGAAGACTACAAGAATAACACTGCGCATTCAATAGCTCAGTCACCAGCCTACAGCTTGCTTGCTGTCTAAGGCTCCAATACCACTCCTAATCTTTCGTGCTTGTTTTTATATGCTCTCTGCCGGAAGTGACGTCACTAACAGGAAGTTATGTCATATTAGAAAAATCCAGAACCTTGGAGAGAATTCAAGAAATCAGGATCCCTCTAGAAAATTCTCTCTGTCGCCAAGGTTTCCAACTTCCGTCGCCAAACTTGGCGAAATGTCGCCAAATTAGTTGCCTAAAACATCGCCAATGAGCCAATATCTCGCCAATTTGGCGACTTGCTATTGAAATACAATGGGATACATATAACATTCATTATCATAAGACAAATTACACCAATTTACAGAATTCGTAACAATACGTTAAGATCAGTTCTCGAAGATGCTAACAGAATCTGATTGTTCTAGGTGTGCATCAGTTTCCCTTTTTTCCCTCCAAAATAGAGTAAAAAAAAGAGCTAAAAGTGTTCAAAAAGAAAATATAAGATCAATCAGGATTGGAAAAGAACAATCTTTTCCTTGTAATCTTAAATTTAAATTACTTAAATACCTTGTAGTATTGGTAAGAAAACCTGAATCTCAAAGCTCATCTTTATTTTTGAGAAGCAAGCATTCACTAGGCAGTTCATTATTTTCTTTTAGATACTTTAAAACACACCCCTCAAATTCCAGAATCTCACGAATGCACTTACTTCGGAAAATCAATGCATATACAACAATGAAGGAATATGTTGTCTACATTATAATTTTTCTATTATTATTTAAGTTATTTAAAATAGATTTTGATGTTTTATTTTGTCTGAAACCACCACCTTTCAATAAAACAGAAAGAAAATAGTAGTTATTATATTTTCAAAATTTTTAACCTTTCAATAAGGGTCTTCGTGGGCCACTCTCACAGCCGGTAGTGGCCGCAGTAGCCAAGTGGTCTAGGCATCGGATCGTGGATAGCATCTCATGAGTTCGATCCCAGTGCCCCTGAAGACCCGCCGTTTAGGGGAGCGATGCACGTAAAATCTGTCGACAGCTCAAACGTCCTCCCGTTGGTGTGGTGTGGTGGTTAGGAGAGGAGGGGTGCTAGCTCAGGTGTCGTCCGCGTCACTCGACCATGGTTCAAAATTACGCGGATTGTCCCCAAATGCCCTCGTGTAGCTGAACAGTGGGAAGTTAACATTCACTCACTCACAGCCGGTAGCCTAGTGGTCAAGGTATCGCTTCATGGCTGGCAGTTCGAGCCCAATACAACTTAAGATCCGCCGCGTGGAGGAGTGATGCACGTTAAATCTGTCTAGAGCTCAAACGTCCTTCCGTTGGTATGGTAGTTAGGAGAAGGGGGTGCCAGCTCAGGGGACGTCTTCGTCACTTGACCATGACTCAAAATTATGAGGTCCGTCGCAAACTCTACAAACTACAGGACAAACTACAGGTACAAACTACAGGAGGGCTGTAGCTACAAAAATTTAAATTTTTAAAATTTTTTTTTATTTGATGTATTTTGTGAAAACAAAATTTTTCGACAAAAAAAAATTTATACAAAATTTTGCTAAAAGCTGATTCCAGTAAATACTAGAACATACAAAAAATGTGTCATATAAATTTTGTGGACATAAAATATATACTTTCTGAGAAAAGGTACATCGAACCTTCAAAAATGACATTTTGAGAAAAACACATTTTTATAAAAAAAACTCACCTTATCAAAACATTCCAGCTCCATATTCCAAATTTTCAACATTTTTTGAAAATTCACCCTCTTGTATTATTCTTTTAAGTCTTTTCATCTTTCTGACCTCTTTAGTTTTTTGTAAATTGGCATATCTTGCCCTTGTAATCCTCTCTTTATCGAGACGTTCCATGCAGCATGTCGCATATTATCCAGGCTCTATGTTTAGTTTTTTCAAATTATCCAACTTTGTTGCATTCTTTTTACTAAAGGATGCAATAGCATCATATGTACAAAAGGAAAGTGTTTCTAAGTGCACGAATGTCTTTTTGGGGACACGAGACCAAATAACATTATTAATGCTTTCATTTGGATTCTGCGTGTTCCCATCTGGATCAGAAAGATCCCTAAAAATAGGCATAATGGCTTCCACAACAGCAACTGGAAGTTTATGTTTGTGGAGGTAAACTTTATTTTCCAATTGTGCCTTCCTATAACGGCACCACGTATCAGGACCTGATGGACAAAATCCATGTTGTGGATTTACATCGGTTGATATTTTGTGAAGAAATATTGCCCATATATAGCTTGTCGCATATCCTTCACACTTGACAAATTTCTTCGAATGCCAAGGCCATAATAGGTTTGCAATTGGTCAATAGATGCTTCCGTTAATCTATTTTTTCCGCATAATACCTTGCCATTTGACAATTTTTTACCTCTCATCTTTGCTTTGAAACGTCGGAGGCGAGATCCCATCCGTTTCATAACATGGCCTATACACTCAAGTTTTGTGATCGTACAATTATCACCGTATACTTTATTTTTCACAATGTTATCAAAAGCTTTGGAGTCTCCATCTCCTAAATATTTCGTGTAAAGCACATCATAGCGTTGAACAGAGCGCTGAAATATCGATAGAGCTCCATAGACTTCCATTCTTCCAATATACCCGTCGAAGTTCTTCTTGCAGACTGGTCCATGTTTCTTTTTGTCTTTGCAAACACAATGTTTCGATAATATTTGAGTGTCAATTACTTTTCCCGTGTCCACACTCGTAACTGTCACGACACCATTCATGGAGGAATATCCTCTCTTCTGCCATGTTCCATCAACCCGCCACAGGAATGTCTCTAATATTCTGATTTTCTTGCACTGCTTCTTCTACGGCATCTTTCATCTTTGCATCACACACATCCTTGGTTGTACCTAACAGCATTTTATTATATTTTGAAAACTTTGTCGGTGGGGGTGGCAAGTTCATGATTCCGCAAAACATTCGTGCAGCTTCTGCACCTTTCCCTATGCATCTCATTGCATAAACAAACCTGGTGTTTATTTCGTAGGTGCTGGGTTTCCCAATTTCAGTTTTGCACTGCTTGGAGGAACAAAACTTGTAGCTATAACTGCAAAAATCACAGAGTATATCAAGTTCAACAGCTCCACCTGAACAATTTTCACAGGAAAGGTTAAGTCCTGTTGCTCCACACTGTAAACATTTGACAGCCTCAGAAAATACACCAGCTAAAATATTTAAATCCACAACAGCATTTTTAAATCCACTATTAAACTCACTTTTGTATGAGTTATTTAAATCGCTAAGTTTTTTTTCTGAAGCAGAGAGAAACATATTACTATTAGAAGCAGAAGACTGCTGTGGTACAGAATCTCTTGTCACTGTTGATTCGGAATTACTTGATTAAAATTACCTCTCCTTTTTTTAAAAACTTTGCTGCTAGATCTAGGCATTTTAAATATAACAAAATAATATTTAAAATCAAAATAATAGTGTTGTAAAGAGCTAAGCAGGTCTAATTATTATAAACACAACTGGAGCAAAACAAACAGAGTTTGAACGAACGATTTTTTTTCAAAAATACAAATGTAAACAACGTATAATTAGTTGTATCTCTGAAGCCGTTCTTAGGGAGAAAAATAACTGAGGCTTGGCAGCTAGCATCACGAAATAAATTTCAAAAATGACGTCAAACTTCTAGCTGGCCAAAGAGGAAGTGCAATGTTTACCTTTTTTCTGTCCATTTAATTCGGTGAAGTGCGTTTAGATGATTCTTTAAAAACAAAATTTTAGCACTTCAATCCCCGACACTAGGGCTTCGGGTTCGTGACCATAACCATTAGGCTACACTTGTTGTTTCCTGTAGGTGAAGCTGATTAGTGCTGCATACCTTCATTTGCAATCCTGTTTCAGTTTTCAACAAATTTCAATGTATTAGTTGCTTTCTTCTTTGAATAATGTGCTCAATCGATACCGAGTTATTTGAGAGAATCACACGATGTTTTGAATTTAATGATTTGATGACGCGAAAAATATAAATACATAAAAGAATTTGGAACTTGTAACATTTCTTTCATCAATACACGTAACAATCCATACCTTTCTAAGTAATATTACATTACAACCACGAAGTGAGCTTCGGCTAATTCACTGTGTCACCTGACTACATTTCAAGACTTTATCGCAATTATGCAATATCTATATAAATAAATAAAATTGAAGTGTCTGTTTGTAATTTCAAATTAGCAGCTTTTTACTAAATGCATTTAAAGGTATATACGGTACTTATATAAAAAAATCAATTTTTAAAATTTTTGTCTGTCTGTCTGTTTGTTCCGGCTAATCTCGGAAACGGCTGGTGCGATTTTAAAAATTCTTTCACTAATGGAAAGCTACATTATCAGCGAGTAACATAAGGTACATTTTATCTCCATATTCCTACGGGAACGGAAATTATGCGGGTAAAACCGTGGGGCTTTGCTTACTTCCCAGCAAGTTGGCGCAAAATCATGCATTTGGTCAATCATGGAAATTTTTCACATTTATAACACAGTGAATTAAAACACAGTGTAATTTAGCATATTTACAAAAAGCAATTTTTTAAATGGTTTTTTATTAAACGTATAACGTTTATTACGTTACGTTTGTTAAATGTCAAACTCAAACTTTGAGAAATATCGCCAAGTTGGCTAAGAGAAGTTCTCTATTCCGACAATCCCAGATATTTTAATGCAAATTTTCTACCACATTTTAAAGAGGGAAACGAAATAGTTTTAGCGAATTGCGCGCGTGATATTGAAAATTTTATGGCAATTGACAGTTTCATAAAAAATTTTGATTTTTCGAATGTTTATCACTTAGTTTTTTTTAAAATCTAATTATACAATATTCATATTTTGCACAAAATTTTTCACTTATACTGAACCTAGATATTTTACATGGAAGTATTACTTTGAAGATATATATACTAGATATTACTCTGGAGGAGAAGCCATACAATGTCACTCGCCGAATAAAATTAGGGAGCTTTACGCAATACTTATTTCATCTCCGGGCTTTCTAATCCTCAAACCTTTTGGAAAAAGTACAAAGGCTACATGGCGGAAGATATTTTGCAGCAAATACAAGCAAATATACCTTTCAATCAACACATCTACAACGAAACGCAATAAAGGTTTTCAAAAGGGTTGGGAAGAAGCTACATGATTTTGGAATGATTATTCTTAGACGTGTCGACGGAAATGGCTTCGATAATGAAATTGCTTGAGAATTAAACTACGATTTTATAGCATTGCAACATCAGTAACAGAATTTATCCCTCAATTAAATCCAGAACAATGTCACGTTTTCCAACAAGTGTTACGCAAAATAGAATCCGGCAGTGGTGCACTCTTTTTTTCTCGACGCCCCTAGATGAACCGGAAAAACGTTTTTGCTTAACTTATTATTAATGACCATCAGAAAAACCCAGAAGATGGCAGTTGCTGTGGCTTCTCTGGTATAGCCGCGATTTTACTGACAACGGTCGTACTGCACATTCCGTTTTAAAATTATCACTTAATCTTGCATTTGAAGATTCACTCATCTGAAATTTCAGAAAAAAATAGCTCTCAAGGCAGGATACTTCCAGAATGCAAGCTTTTAGTGTGTAATAAAAGTACGGTGTCTCACAAGAAAGCTGTAGAAACGTTAAATCGGACTCTTCAGGATTTACGAAATAGTACAGATATTATAGAAGGAATGGTACTTTATTATATATTGGCTGGTGAATTTTCAAAAACTCCCCCTGTAATCCTGTCGCAGATGAAATCAGTCTATTAAATCATCAAGCTTATGGGAAAAAATTTGAAAAATTCAGTCTGAAAACGAACATGAGAGTGTATCTTCATAATGACGTAGATTCGGAACATTATGCAGAGTCGCAATTGAAAATCGGTTATGGATGTTAGGACGCAAATGCTGGAGGTTATATTTTACTTTCAGAGAATTTTGTAATGTAGAAGAAAATGATGTAAATCTTATTGCTCAAATTTACCCGGGCTTGCAACAAAATTTAAATTGGGATCAGTGGTTGCGCGCAAGATCAATATTGGAGCCTAACAACGACATTGTCCATAAAATCAACACTGAAAATTTAAACGACGTACGGGGGAGGGGGGAAATGAAGAAATACTTATCAATGAATGCAATCATGGATAAAGAACAAAGTACTTCATATCCCACGGAGTTCTTAAATTCACTTGAACTCTCGGGTGTACCCTCACATAAACTTCAATTATAACTAAATGTACCAGTTATGCAAAATCTCGATGCTCCTTGACTATGTAAAGGAACAAGTCTTTGGATCACAAAACTGGTGCAGAATATACTTGGTGCTAATATTTTAACATATGTCATAAAAAGGGATAGTGTTATCATACCTCGAATTCCAAGTATCTCCACTGATCTACCGTTTCAACTCAAACGATTTCAATATCCCCAGTTTTAATGTTGCTATTAACAAAGCTAACATTTCAGGTAGCAGGGGTGCATTTGGAAAAGCAATGTTTCTCCCATGGCCAACTATATGTAGCCTGATCGGTGTGTCCAATGCCCAAATCTTCACATATTTGCAACTGACGGTAGGACATATAATATGGTACACAGTTCTGTTTTGAGCTCTTTTAAAGAGAAATTATATATTAAACGTAGATACTTTCGATTTTTAAAAATATTAATAGCTTAAGTTATTGAATTTTTGTTAATTATTATAATAAATTACATTTTCAGTTTTTTTAAACTAAGCTCAATTTTAGAATTTTTAAATTTTATTGGTTCCAGTCAAGCAATAAAAAAATTACCATATTATATTACTTACTTTTTAATGATAATGATTACGACTTTGACAGTTATTTAAAAACATCAACGCGAGCGGAGCCGCGGGTAAAAGCTAGTGTAAAATAAGTATATAAAAATTAATATAAACACCCCCCACTCTCCGAGGCTATAACTGTTCTACTTAGAACAATTGCTTAAAAAATTAAGATCATTACTACTTAAAAGCACCTACTAGTAAAAACAGGTATTTGTAGTTATAAAAATGTTAAAGTTTTTAGCGTTTTATTTTCATTTTGATTGAAACTTATATAATTTTTATCTTTGCTTTACCTTTTATATTTTAATGCACTTTATTTATTGATTTTATCGTTATTTACTTCAATTAGCTTACGTTTTCAGAATTATAAGAAATCAATAGTTTGGAACTTTAAAAGAGTTGAACAATTATTATTATTATTATTTTTTTACTATCGAAATTTGTGAAACACTCGTTTTTGATGAGGGTATTTACTATTTGAATCCTTTTGTAACATAAAAACTTATTTGCAGAATTTCACGAATATTGGAGAAATGTTGAAAATCGGGATAGTGAAAAAACTGGATTTCATGGCGAGAAAAAATTGTGCTTTAAGAATAAATTAACTGTGTTAATTAATTGACCAGTTTAACTGTGTTAATTAACTGACCAGTCATTCAGATCTTTTTAGTCACTAACATTTATACCAAGACATAAGCTACCATAAATCCAGAAGCTATTTTCCATAGATAAAAACAAAAAGAATGTTTGCTCCCAAAATATTTTACGGTAATATATATATATTGAACGCGCGTAGAGAATAAAGACTGGAGAAATGAAATCTGCAAACAAATACTGACATAGCATTTTAATGTAAAATTTAACATTTCCCTGGCACTTTAAAAATCATGCGATGGCGTGTAAACACATCATTTCTTTATTCATTCTAGTTCACACGACTGCCAGAAGATATCACTATGTCTATTATATAGAAGCAAACACGGACTTTAAATTCGTTAAGTTGCTGAGCATTGTTTCGTTTCGGGTGGCTTCTGTTTGGAAGGTTAATCCACGTAAAACTAATTTCTTTGCAAGCACTCTTAGTTGGCAGAGAAAATAAATTCACTTTTAAGAAAAAGGAAAGAAACACATGGGGAAAGGAAATTTTAAACTTTATTTTGGACTGATAAAGTTTAAGCATATTTTTCTAATCAACTCTGTTTAAACAAAATTTGGCTAGATCGAAACGTAAATTTCAGGACTTTCACAGCCGAATAACACAGGCTTATTAAACTAAATTCGTTACGAAAACTAAGGGGTACCAATATGAACAAAATTTTGTTCCTCAATTAAAGAAATATGATTGTATATGATAATTTTATGCCATTTGTTAATATTTTCAATACTTTTTTTTAAAGTTTTTAAAAATCCTTTTTTTGTCACTTATTGTGCTTGTAACATCTTAAAAAAACTATTTCTCTGCTTATGGTTATGGGAATTGAACACAAAAATCCTTTTCGTGAAACGGTCGGAATAATTTCTATATATAGAAGGAAAATTATAAATTAAAGATCATTAAAATACGTTAATTTTTAAAATAGCTTACATATGTTTCTCTTAAATCGCTGTAGAACCTTTTAAAAGAAACTTTCGAATAGCTTAGAATAGTTTTTGTCATTTCTGTCATAGTTAATACAAGGATTCACAAACATTAAAACAGAATCTTCATTGACAGAAGACTGATTGAAATGTGCATTCGAACACAGATTTTTAAGGAATCTTATTATATCATTATTTTATCTATATCAATTTCTTACAGATGACGGACATGGAGACTAAATCCCTTCAGTCTGTGCTCTTCCTTGCTTTATGGACGGTGAGTATCATTGATTTGAGATCCACCTGTACTTCTAACCACACAAAAATATTAATGAGCATCGATGTTAGAGTTTAATTTTAATCGTCTGTACAAACTGTTGAATAAGTAATTAACCTCAATATTTTCGTAACGATCCAGATTTCACACTGAAACACAAGTAAACAATACAAGATAAATATTAAGTAAACTTTGATTTGTTTTCGACGTCGTATTCGTCACTTGACCGAGGCTCAAAATGACGAGGTCCGTCTCAAAAGTGGGAAGTCACTGACTCACTTGATCTGTTTTCTTTTTAAAAAATTATGGGCATGTTGAATAATTCAGAAAAACTCTTTTCTAGAAATGTAGATAGAAAAATTAACCATTAAATCTTTATATTTATGCTACATGTTATCCGCTTAAAAAATTGCTCGATGATGCATTCTGTTAAATTATTATTTACAGCCTTTACATATGTTCTGTATCCACTTCACTTATTATTGTGGCTGTGACAACCGAGTAGTCACGGTCGCCAATTCTTTGCTTGTAAATTCGCGGTAAGCATTACTTCTGTCAAATGGCTCTGAGCTTTGCTATCACTTAAGGTATTCCGTGAAAAGGGGCTGAGACACGTCGAAGATGGCTCATGAGTCGTCCTCGTTACTTGACCGTGTTTGAAAATATTGTCACCTACAGCTCTCCCGTTGCTTTAAGAGAGTCAGTGAAGATTAACGTCACACTGTTCAGCTACACGAGGACTTTTGGCGACAGACCGAGTAATTTTGAACCATGGTCAAGTGACGCGGACGACACCTGAAATGGCACCTCCTCTCCAACCATACCAAAGGGAGGACGTTTGAGCTCTCGATAGATTTAACGTCCCCTACACGGCGGGTCTTCAGTGGTCCTGGGCTCAAACTCATGACAGCTAGCCATGATCCGATGCCTTGACCACTTGGTTACCACGACCACCCTGTTGCTTTGAAGTATGACGTTAAGAAACAATCAGCATTATTACCATCTTAGATATTGTTGGTCATAAGGGTTATACGATGGCCTCAACATGTTGTACACTGCCATGTACAGGCCAGCAGCGCCTGCAATAGTATGCTGAGCGTCCGCATTGAACCGTAGAAGAATGGAAGAAAGTCACCTGGTCCAAGCTTTTAATTACGCTTACGCAAATACGTTGGTTTCCTACGGAAACTCCTACCCCTCAGGAGGCTCACCTTCTTTAGGTGAGTACGGGTGTCACAATCCCGAGGTGCCCTAGTGATCTTTTTCTTTTCCCACGGGGTTTACTGTCTTTGGTAAACACGGGCTTCACGAACCCGGGGTACCCTAGTGATCCTTCTCTATTTTCGACCCTCTTTCTTGTCATCCAATTCATTCTTTCTTTCTCTCTTCCCGTCTAGACCACAGATATTAAAACAAATGTTTGGCGCAGTATAGCCGAAATCGGCTCTTGCGCCAATAAACCCCAAAATCACTCACTCACTCACGGAAACTCCTAGGCCCACCCGGCTGCAGAGGTGCACAGATACAAGGTGGAAATATTATGCTATAAATGATGTTTTCATTGGGCATAGTAGAAGCCATCATTCTCATAGAGCAATCATTGTCTGTGTGAATATTATTGCACACCAAAGCATTCTTTCGCCGCCCATCTGGTATAGTGGTCAGTGAAGCTGACTGCGGTGCCGTAGGGACTGGGTTCGAATCCCGGAGAAGGCATGGATGTTTGTGTTGTAATTCTTTCTTCTGCCTGTGTTGTATGCCCCCGTGTTATACATTGCATGGTGCACGGGATTTATAAATGTTAAACAAACAAAAAAAAAGCATTTTTTCTTGGCCAACAGTGAGTGAGAGCGTCTACTAAAAAAATCAATAGCAGCTATTCAAATAGAGACATTGCCACAACCTCTCCCTTCGAAATCTAGTTTCATTCTTAAATAAAAAAAATAGTGGCTACACTGATCAAAGCAATAAATTAGAAGCGAGCACTCTGGCGCTCGACATAGACAAAACAAAAAGAGAAAACTTTGCTTCACTACCAATAGAATGAAGCACTAATTGGAAAATGTTTCAAGGAACATTCTGGTGAATTTCAAATCATGCCTTCTAATTCACTAACAGGAATTCAATCGAACATTTGTGGTTTCACCTGTGGAAGACCGTGGCGAATGCCAGATTACCTATCAACACCTGGTCGAATCGGTGCCTCTCTGACCGTTGAAAACAAAAGGTGATCCTATTTCATACTGTCACAGTGTCCTTCAGTGGCACGTCAATATCGTTTGATTCAAAACCAAAAATTTTTATTCAATCCCATAAATATTGCAAGCAACACAAACAGGAGATCGGAATGCAATTGTCAAACACTATGATTTAGATCTGAAAGCTCAAGATTTTATTCGATGTTTTAACGACGCACTCTAAAGCTATGACAGGGCTATTGGCGACGAACCTTCGTACCACAGTCAAGCGACGAGGATGACACCTGACTTGCCACCCCAGTCCTCACATATCTACACCATGTCAACACGAGGACTTTTGAGTCATGATAAATTTAACTGTATATGGCTTGTATTCAGAGGCACAGATTCGAAGATACAAGAACTCGTTCAAAACTGTCCAGTACAACGAAATAGAAGCTCCCCTCGGATTGAAACGCTCGGATATTGCTTTTCATATTAAAATCAACCACTGTATCTGGTTTGTTTTTTTCATTCTTCCTCCGTGATGAGAAATTATAATTAGATGAAAGTTTCGCTCGCATTGCTCGACCGACATTAAAAATCATCAAGTATTTCGAAAATATTCCATTGCGCTTTCTTTCAGCTATATCAGGACAAAACAGATCCTAATGTGCATACACAATTTTGAAATATTTTTGCATTTTATATAAAAAAAAAGATTAGCTAGAATTTCTTTTAAATTTGGATGTACGGTTTGGTTCAAAATAATTGACAGTGTTTAGAACATTCGACCTTGTATTTGTTACGTCCCAAAGAATGTCATCCAGGCACATCATGTAGTGTACATACCTTTACATTACCTGATTAAACATTAGTCTCTCACAAGGGGAAGGCACGACTAAAGAAATTAATTTTGGACAAGATTTGGTGTAATAGTAGTACTCTATTAGGGTGTTCAACCCTCAATGTATTAGGGCCGAGTTAGTGAGAGAATATTAACGTCGCACTGATTAGCAACACGAGGGCTTTTGGCGACGGTCCGCGTAATTTTGAACCATGGTCAAGAGACGCGGACGACCCCTGAGCTGGCACCCCCTCTCCTAACTACCACACCACACCAACGGGAGGACGTTTGAGCTCTCGACAGATTTTACGTGCATCGCGTATTAACGCCGAATGGCCAGTCCATTCGGAGAAAATAGCCTTCGAAATTCATGCTTAGCTTTTATAGAATTAAGTTTTAATTACCTGCAGCGGCATAGTTGGTAGTGCACCTGCTTTCTACGCAGATGGATAGGAATCGAACCGAGGTTCAAAATGACGAGTTCCGTCACCAATAGTCCTCGTGTCGCTTTATAGTACAACGTTCTCTCATAACGTATCATAAATTGCATTGATTGTGTGTGGACTCTATTTCAAGTAACTTTTGGCGACGGACCTATTCATTTTCAGTGATGAGTTTTTCACCATACTTCTGCACTGCGCCAAATAGAAGAGTCTCGACAGATGCAACAAGCATCGGTACGGCTATAATACGAATTAGAAAAGACCAAGGGTTCCGCTAAGACTGTTACTTTTTCTGGAATGTAGCTGTGGTGGCCACGATGTGACTCAAGGCAGGATTTTCGAATCCTGGTGCCACTGAAGACTTGACATGTAAAGAGTCTCATACACGTTCTAAATCTGTTGAGGCTCAGTCCTCACGTTGATTTGGTGGGGAAATTAGGAGATTGGAATGCCAACTAAGATGACGTCCTCGTCACTACACGGAGGTTGAAAGTTACGGACTCTGTCCGAAAAAGAATTCGTGCAGCTTTGGAGAGTGATGTTAATACATAATTAAATCATATCTGATCCTTGAGTAATGTGTTTATTAGTTAAAATTTTGGTTAGGAAAATCGCACAATGTGTGTGTGTGAAGCTCCTTAACGTGAATAGAAAAAAGTGCGCAATGATAGTGTATAATGCAAAGAATGAATTTTAAACTCCAATCAATAACGTAAACATGTTTATTAGATTGTATTAAGTTCAATTTCTTCGAAAATAAGTTGAATCAATTGGTTTCAGAACCTAGAACTTTACCAAATGTAAAACATCTAAATAGATTTTTTTAGAATATAATTACATTAAAATAATTTCGAATTTAACTTTTTGCAGTTACTAGAATAATTTTTTATGATAATTCTCCATTTAAATTTTTAATATATAAAATAGTAATAACTTATTCAAAAAATCGTTCATTTCATCTCATTTTAATTAATTTTTCTTCGATAAGGGTTAGTTTGACTTTCTTCTTGAAATGTTTTCATGAATTTTGCCTCGATTGCTAAATTTTTGCTCCGAATCCCCCCCCCCCCCAAGAATTAGTTTCAATGTAAGATTTTCAAATGCTGAATTTCTTGTTTAATGATACTGAATTTTCTTCTCTTGTAGATTGTTTCTTCAGCGACGAGCAGCGAATTTTATGGCTACAGAAACTTCCAGAGACGTAAGATGCATTCATTTTTAAAAACTTGATAAACCATAGAATGAATAATTCTTTCATTCATATTATGTGTTGGTAAGGAATCAGTCCAAAAATACATTTAACTTCTGGGTCATTTTTACTAGCAAAGTGTTCATAATACAAGTCTGATTTTACTCAAATCCCCCTCATGACTCTTTTACTCTTTCACTTTCAGCATAGATCTGTGAGATGGTTTCCTTTGAGTCACGAATTATTAAATGAAAAGAAAGCTTTGAATCTACAAAAGCAAATGTCACAAATGCACAGTTACACCCGCGGATTCTGTTTCTAAAGCAATCGTTTATTCCAAATGCGAGTGAGAAATTATAATTCGACGTTTCTTATTCGCTCATGTGTTCGTCCCTTTCTGGAGAATATTGTTCAGTTACAAACGAAATCGAGTCCCCTAATAGTAAATTAGATTTTCAGGCATTTAATAGTGTACAATCTTTTACTCGACATTTTTCAGATACTCAAATCGATTTATAAATTTTTTTCAATTCTGAAAATAAATCAAGGAGTAATATTATTATAGAAAATATTCATTATTAAATATAGATAAAGTCAATTGCAGCATAAAAGTAATTCTTAAAATATTTTTGATTTGAATGTCCTGAAACCAAACTTTTAGGTAATATAGAAAATAATCAAGGTTAAAGGTTCAGTATTAAAATGGATTACTTCTTGAGGAGACTTGTGCCGGGGTGTAGGATTCTGACTATGGATTCAATTATCATAAATCCGCTCACTAAAGATAATAAACAAAGATAATATCACTAAAGATTAATAAACATTTGTAGAGTAATTGTTTGAGGAAATCAATTCAATATATGGCTTCTAACACTTTTTTATAGAATTTCTTTAATGATTGCATTCGAATGAAATCTCGAGCATAGGATATATAAAATGTGCAATACAAAAATCTTGTTCTGCAAAAAAATAACCCTTTTTATATAGGAAAAAAAATTACAGTTTAATTTTCACATTACTACAGTTTGCTTTAATTTACTGTTCATTTAATTAGTTTCATCTAAAAGCCATCGATATTGATAAAAAATGTAAATTAATGTCAATGAAGAAATGTTCTCTGCTCAACAAGTGCGTCTCTAAGAAAATTTTCTTCCCTTTATTTCAGATGTTGTTGGATTGAGACTCGGTGATGAGTGCCGCTTTACAACTGACTGCATAAAGTTTTTGAAGAAGAGTCATTGCGATCTTCAGAAGGGCGTCTGCACCTGTATTCCTTATCACCACCAAGTAAACCACACGTCCTGCCTACCAGGTGAGTCATATATACTCAAAAAAATGAAATTTCTCATAGAGAGAAGCCAAGTTTCTCTTCACAAATAATAACTTAATAGTACATGGGCCACGAAATTTGGGAAAACACTTTCTCGTCCGTGCACATGAACCTAATATATTAATCCTCATTCCAATCGGTGCAAATCAAATAAGTTTCAAATTTTATCATGCAGTGGATCTATATTTTATTTTTCACTCTCTGAAAAGTGTCACGAAATTCTTGTATGTAGCCGACACGTCATTTCTTATTCAAATCGTTCAGAGAAAATATCTGTAACAAACAACATTTTTGGAAGCTGAATTTTATTCTGAGCTATGAAAAAATAAGTTTATTGAAATTGATTTTATTTTAAATCGATGTGGATTCCGAACACAATCATAAAAGCTTCCGTTTAATAATCAATTTAAATAACATGAATTAAATTTATTTTGAGAAAAATTGCGGAAGGTTATTTCGGGTATGTTTTATTTTCATAAATTAGATATAAATGCGTAGTTTGATTGTATACGTTATTCTCCGTGGTTTCAGTTAGTATTCCGTCGTTCATAATCGGGTTCTTCTCGCACTCCACTGTAATTTGTTGTTCTTAAAGTTTGATTAATATTTGTGTATTTCTCTATTAAGAAAGATCAATAAATAATATTGATTTATTAATTAAGTAGTCTTTAATCATGAATCCAACATACCCAAATTTAGATAATATGCAAAGGGGAGTTAATAATCATAGGGGTAGTGAGAGACTACGACAACTCTGCTAGAAGTTTCAGGGTACCCATAAAATTACCATTATGAGGAGAACCAAAAACTTCCTCGGTACCTCTAAATCAGCGATACTAAACCTGTGGCCCATGGGCCGCATGTAGCCCACCGGACCATTCTGAGTGGCCCGGTCTAGGTCCGTTGAAATAAATTCAATTATTTAGGAATAATTTATTAAAAATTTAGTGAGATTCTATCAATCAAGCCATCAAATCTATCAATTTTGCTATGGATGTCGTGCTGGAAATTGTGAAATCAATTTTTTTCTTTTTGCAATTGTAATGGTTAGTGATAACAAATAACAATGCAGTAGCGACCATTTTATAGGTGTAACAAATTTTTAACTAACCCTCATGTCTAAAAAACATTTGCTGTTTCAAGACGATTGGGATCTTGACTATTTCATAGAGGAAAAAAATTGATCAACAACTTGTTTGATTTATCGTGAAAATGTTATACATAAAAAACATAATTTTGCATTACGAAACACTTATTCTTGAGGATCCATTTGAAGACGAGATAAATTGGTTTTCTTAAAAAAACAACTTTGAAACAGCAATAAATATTTTGCAGGTGGTAATGTCCCAAAAACGCAGAGGTAACAAAAGCATCCCATAAAATTTAATACATTATATATTGAAAAACATATAAAATTGTTAATGATAAATTTAAGAATTATTAGAAAAATTGTTAGAGTGTTTCTTAAATGTTTCCGATGTCCTCTTTGATGAATTCAGTTATTTGTTCAGATATTTTTTGAAGTGAAAACTTCTTTAGCGGCGTTGGGCACTTTTTGGAAGGGGAAAATCTTATGAGTTCGCGCCACCGACATGCTCTGACTGGCGCACGCGCAGTGTGCTGTTCACCTTAGATACATTTTGGATGGGTGAAATCTCGTGCGTTCGCGTCACCGACATGCTTATAGCAGTATATCTGTAGCTATACAACTGACGTATAGTGCTGTGTATATCTTAGAAGTGAAGTTGGATGGATTTGGTGAAAGATTCAATGTGTATATACTGTGCATTGCTCATTACGATTCCGAGAATGGGCAATACATGTTTACGTGGTTGCCGTTTATATTTCGCCTGGAAAATCTATGAGACAGATACAATTTTTATTCGAAAAATGGATGATTTATACAAAAGAATGTTCTGAAATACCCGAAAAAAGATTTGGCGAAAAATATAATAATGTACCGATGATTTTAAGTGGAGACTTCAATATTAACTTTACAGATGATAAAAATCTGCCACTAATTGAATTTCTAAATGAAACACTTAATTTAAATATATACAATGATCGAAAATTTAGTACTACCAAATATAAAACGACGATCAATGCGGTTTTTAAACGCGATACTTAGAAAAATTTGAATCAAACATTTTCCTTTCTTACTTTACTTACCATAAGCCTATTGTATCTTTTTTTTAAAAAAATGAAATAATTGAAAGTAAAAAAAGTCTAGTATTGTTGAAATTAATGATGACAATGATGCAAACAATTAAAATAATGTTAAAAATCAAGTACATTGAAATTTAATTAAATACAAATACTATCCATAAACAATATGATTGTATAATAATTGTTATTTCAATTGAATTTTATTTATATTTTGTCATGATCTTGTACAGCCCGTAATATATTTGAAAAATAAAAAGCCATATAAACAAGCATTTAATTGTTGTAACCATATAAACATGCATAGATGTAAAAACCAGATTGATGTTGATAATTTTGATTCAAACATTATGAAATTTCAAATTTTAGTACTAAAAGTTTCAAGTTTTTACTTATATCAGCAGTCTCTAAAACTGCCAATTTTTAGCGCGTTTTTTACGTAGTGTAAAAAAAGAGCTATTAGGACGCAAATTTCGTCTTCGTTCCATATTTTGTCGTACCTTTTTCTCAGCCAATAAGCAACCGATTGACCTCGGGTTTTCGGCATTTGGTCGCATTTGTGCCCTAGATGAGCCGAATCATATTTAAATGTAATCATTAAAATTTTTTTTTAAGTATAGTACTACTTTCTGTTAGTTAAAAGTTCATTAGTTGCATTATTGTAAAATACAACATGTGAAAAACGCGCTAAAATTACTTGGCCATGCCAATGATTGATATCTTGTTTTTATATAAAATCAGAAAATATTTGAAACAAAATTGCGCAATAAGAACAGACAGTTTATACAGATAATCTTGATTTCAGTCTGTAGTTCAATAAAAACTCTTTGCTACCATCCTGCGTTTGATAAATTAATATGTGAAATAAAAATATGTAAGGCTTTGTCAAAAGAAAAAAAAATCAACTTATCCAAGTACTTGAAAGCTTTGTTTTTATGACAGTAGAATGCAGATAAGGGGCTTGGGGGAATCATTGATTAACGGAAATTGAAAAATTCCCCCGTAATTGGGTAAAAAGTGAATGAAACCTGTATTTTGTGAGTTTTGTTTGGTATAGTTTTAAAATAAGATCCAAAATTATGAGATTTTATATTTTTGACCAATTTTTTACATTTTAAATGCCTTTGATCTTTTATAGCTTCCCCCTCTGTATTAATCCTCCTGTTGCGACCCGCGTAAAATACATGTCAGATATATGTGGCCTGGCTTAAAAATAGGTTCTAAATGGTAAACATCTTGTAGTCAAATACTTTACAACCACAATAACACGTTTTAGGACATTGTGGAAAGATTCTGTATCTTTTCTTAGTTGCTCCTGTAATTGTTTATCTAAAAAAGACTTATTTTCTTTTCGTGTCAACCAAACTAACATTAAATTTATATGTTCAATAGAATTTTCATGATTTTCTAAGCATCTTGTTACATATTCCCAATCAGAAAAGCCGGTTGTGTATTAAGAATTTATTTCAGAAAAAAGTTTGCAAGTCAAACAAAAAACACTACCAATACTAGTTGAATAACAAAGCCAAAAAAGATCTTTCTAGCACTTGGCCATGTTTAAGTTTTTTAGTGAAATGATTATTAGAAAATGATCTCTTTTGTTCTTTGTATTCCTCTTTGCGAAACAGAATATATATTGATTGGATCTTTATTTTGAAAATAACTCATTTCATGTGAAGGGATGTACTCAATAAAATTATTACTTAGCGATTTAGGCCACGAAACTAAATAAATAATCCTAATCTTCCTACTCCGTGTCTTCATACTTAAATAATTTAGAAATGTGCATTTGTACTTACTTTTTACTTGAAACCAACAAACAGGTAACTAAGTATCTTTTAATTTCAGATATTATATTAATACCTGGTATTATCAGTATAATATTGTAACTTAGAATTATTACACAAAATTAAATGGTTTCAGAAATAGTGCCACTACGTTTGTATAAATGCTCTATACTCATTGGCGCCGCTCTATGATAGAGACTCTATCATAGAGCGGCGCCGTGTACAAAAAAGAGTAATTAATAGACTGTATTAATTATAATTGTTAAGACTGAAAAAAATGTACTTAATAGACACTCTATTAATTACACACAGCTACAAAATTAAAGTTTTGGAGAAGTACAAAAGAGGCTTTCAGTGGTTTTTATATTATTTAGCTGATTTCGAAAATGGCCTACATTTTTTCCCATCACATCAGGATTTTTTGTAAAATCGATATTTTTGCTAAAACCCTATTTGAAAAGGAATTCTCTCAAACAATTTAGCCTGGGAAATTTGGCAACAGGGGTTTTTATCCAGTTAAATCTATGTAAATATTGGTTCTTGATGAGGCAAATTAATTTCTCCGCAATTAAATGAATAGTGAGTGAATATTAACGTCGCACTGTTCAGCTGCACGAGAGATTTTGGCGATGGAACTCGTAATTTTAAACCATGGTTAAGTGACGAGGACGATACCTGAGCTGGCACCCCTCTCCTAAATATCACACCACACATACTGGAGAACGTTTGAGCTCTCGACAAATTTAACATGCATCGTTCCCTACACGGAGGGTCTTCAGCGGCACTAGTCTCGAACTCATGACATGCCTGTCATGAGTCCGGTGAATGAGTGAGAGAATATTAACGTCGCACTGATTAGCAACACGAGGGCTTTTAGTCCATGAGTCCGGTATCTTGACCACTAGCAATTAGATGAAAACCATTGTTTCTAGACTTCACAGGCTGTCTCTAATCAGGAGAAAAAGAAGAAATTCCCTTGAGGTTTAAACATTTTACATCCAATTATGGTGTAGTTTCTAAAAGAAAATCACCAGCATACTGTTTTAATTTGTTTTTATTAAGGTATTTACATAAAATATATAGACGATTTTCGAAATTAATAATTACTAATTTCCGCGTATTTGGTGGTAGGGCGGAAGAACAAAAGGAAATTGCTCTTACTTTCGAAAATAAATTCGATATGGTATTTCGAGTATTTTATTTTTGATTTGTGTGTATTTTTTACTGGTTTATTATTGTATTACTATTTTGATTGTATGCACCTTTTCTGTTCATCTTCAACGGGGAATGGGGCCCCCTAGAACCCGGGGGCCCTGGGTTGCATCCCATACGTAGATCCGGCCTTGGTCATCATAGATCTTGACGTACACTGATGATGCCAAGACCTGTGAAGCCTGCACCAAGTGTACCATCGGCCTTGCTTCTCTAGAACATATCCTAGAGCGCTCGGGACTCTCTCGACAGAATCTTACTGCCAATTAATTCATTGATGGTTTGGGATTTTCTTACTGTATATGAAGTCATGGATCTGATCTAGCCCTTCTAATCTCCGGGGATGAGTAACATATTTTAGTTGTAATTTAATTATAATAGATGTACAGCTTTTAATTTTATAATGCATTTTGATAGAACCCAATTTATGTTAAATTTGAGACCAATTACACCCGGATAATTAAATATATTGCAATAAAAATTTGTTTACATGTTTGAATAAAAAAAAAACTCAGCTTATATCCTTTGTAAAATATTTTAAAGCTATGAGATAAAAGACGAGGGTGGCAACAAAGCCGACACTCTACTTTATTATTTTGAGTCACAATGAATTTAATTGTTCTACGCAAAGTATTGCAGAGGACAGTTTTAGCCACCAAGAGACTTCATAAGGAATATACTTCAATCGAATAAAACCTTTAAAAGGAATATTTTATTTTTATATATTTTATATTTTTAAAATCATTTTCAAAATTGGTGAATGCAACCGTGAACTGAACAAACAAAACTAAAAAGGGATAAGCTGACAAATTGATATTTAATTAAGACAATAACTGGTGAAATTGTTGAATCGGCCACTGGTTCGCCAAATTATGAAAAATCGCTAATTTGGCACGTTTTTGCGTGTTGTGTTTTGGAGTAGCAACCCTACTACAACACGATCCGACTTCTCACTGATACAAAAATCAAAAGGGTTTCCAGATTTGGCGAGAAAACACTTGGCGGGATAAGTGGCCGATTCGACAATTCAACCCAATAACTATCTTGGTGGTTAAAAAACTTCTTTCAGTTATTCTAAATTTTAATGGTATTTACGTATTATCACAAAAATGTGCCAACGTTTAAGATAACTCGCTAAGTTGGCAATCCCAATTTCGCATGTGTCGTACGTGCTGAATTGACAATTTCCGTGCTTCGTTTCATATAATGTCGCCAATAGGTAGCGATGATACATAAGTACCCCTAATTTTCATAAGATTCCTTTTTCGAATGGTCCTTTTCGTTTTTCAGCTAGTCTCCTCGGCTACGGTTGTGAGGCGGACGGACAATGTCAAATTAAAGTCGCCAACAGCCTGTGCTCGGAGAAGAAGTGCCAATGTCAACGTGGTTTCCTACCACATCGTAAAGACAAGTGTCTTCCACGTAAGTGTATTTTGCTTCTCTCCAGAAATGTGTCGATAGTTAGTGATTGCTGTAGTATTTCAATGCTTTCTATTTAAGGACTTTGGTGATATTGTTACATAAATAGTAAAAATGTAAGAAATGGTTTTATTGCTCGCCAAATCACTCTCAAACTTAGCTTTGCAAATTTAATTTGCTCTTCAAAGTCTGGGACCAATTGGTTATATCGTCTTGAAATCGAATTTCAATTGGTTACTTTTTTTAAGATCGTTGTAAGCAGTCAGATTTGAAACCAGCTTAATTTAGCGGTCATTCCCTTGGTTAATAAAAGGCGTCTGTCAAAAAGAAGTTTATTGATGAGTAAGAAAAAGATTTTGTCCATTTTATTTTTGACGAAATGAAAAATTACGCATTAACGTTTTAGTTATCATTCGTTCAAGATATTTTTCTCTGAGACAACTACGAAAAGGAAAAGAAATTCCATAACGGAAAATGGTGAAATGTTTCCAAAATGTTACTTATTCACTATTTTAATAGGTAAATATAAGCTTCATACAAAATATGCACAGTCCATCTTCCATATTACGAACCTCTATATTGCAAATTTTTCTATATACATATAGCGAACTTTTTCTTGGAACCCAGCACATTTCACGATTTTCTTCGTAAAGCAACCTCCCAATAGCGAAGTACATTTTCTATATAACGAGCTTTTTCTCTTATGATTGAATTTTTTCCCTCTCTATTTTTAAAGATTTCTGGAAATTTTAAGTTATTTTCGCTTTTAACGCATTTTATGGTGGTCATAAATTTTGAACTGGTTCTATTAGGTGCCTAACTCTCCGAGAGCAATAGAATTCTAGGCGTTTCATCCGAGAAATACAACCTATAACCCCCTTTGTCCAGTTTACTGGAAACATCTTAGATAAATAATGTTATAAAATAATGTATGTTGAAAATTACTTGTATACTTTAAATTAGAAAATGTTCTTAAAATTCATTAATTTTAATATAAAATTATTTTCTTAGTATTGAAAATATAGTGTATTCCTCGAAACTCTTTTCGTGTTTTCCTTGCAGTTTTTTTATAGGTAAGATATTTAAAATAAATAGATATCACTTTACAAAAATGTGTGAATAATTATTTTTTTAAATATGAAGGTAAAATTTGTTTTATGGCGTTTATAAAGTACATTGAAAAGTGAACCTCTCTATAACGAATTTTCCCATATAACGAACTTTTTTTCGAATTTCCGCGACTTGGTTCAATAGAGGTCCGACTGAGAATATAGTTATCTATACACATATATGTGATCTCACATCTTTATAATCAAGGCCTCTGGGATTAAAAGAAATGGGTTGTATCGAAACATTTCTTTAATTTTTTTTTCGTAGCACAGCTTAATTAATCGAGGTTTGAGTGTTCGTGATTGATAAACACCATCTGATCTCTTACAGAAAAAAAAAACTCACACACTCCTACGGAAGTTATTAAAAAACCTTTCTTTTGAGTATAGATATTTCAGAAATCTTACGTATATTTTCGACTACCTACGTTTTAATTTTGTTTACTGCTCATTATTATTCTTCAGTAGTATTTATCTAGTTTATATCCTTCTGAAGAATTACACCAAATTCTTTTTTATAAGGTAGATGCATTTCTCGAAATGCTGAAACCCTCCTCCCCCCAGCAAAAAAGAATACAATCTACTTAGTAAAATGGAGGATGTGTTCCCTGTTATTCCCATTCAATTAATTTTCTTTCATTCAAAATGCCATGCAAAAAAAGTGATGAAATATCAAAAGATTTTAGTTATGTTTATTTACATTTATTATTTAAGGAGCCCAGTGGCCGAGTGGTAGCGCATCGCGATTCCACGCCAGAGTCCGGTGTTCAAAACCCGGGCTGGGCAACTAAGCCTTCAATCTCTTCAGTGGGTTGATAAATGGCTTCTGCTTGGGAACTACATGTTGGCCAGACTGACCACCGGACCGGAACATCTGCTCATAGTCCAAGGTCACGTAAACTGAGAGGGGCACAGTAGGCTTGGGTCTTCATAGGCTGTTGCGCCACTGACTTTAGTTTATTTAAGAAAGCATAAAACACAAAATATTAAAAACAGTAGAAGTAACATTGCTTATTATTAATAAGTTTCTTTTTTGCTTGTGGATAATAAACGTATTTCTTTACGGCGAGATGAAATTTTTGCCATCATTACAAAAATCCCCCCCCCCTCCGCTGTGCTTCGTTTCCAACGGAGATATTCATTCAGTGATGTGAGGAGAAAAACTGCTTTCCGAAATATTTTGTGTTGCTGACATTTTTTATTAAGAAAAATGTTATTACTGATGCTTGAAAAAAAAATGAATTTTCAGAGTTTAAGGCCTTAGAAATTAAACTGTAAGTTAAATGGGGAATTTCTTCCTCATCCCTTTTGCGGACCAATCCTAAATCGTGTAATGGAATTTTAATAATGTACAGCTATCTTCTAAGCATTGCTACAATGCTGAATTCCTTGAGTTGAGATAAAATATAAATAAAATTATACAATTCATAGGCTGCATCTACTCAATGTTGGGTGCTATTGGTCTTCCAAAGAAGTTCCGGAGCTGGTGGTTAAAATACTTTATTTACACTGCGCTTGGCATTAGAGCAACAACCTCACTCTCCGTCTGTACAAGTTCGGAATGACCGAAGAGCGGTTTACATCATAGGAAGTGATGGGCGTGATGTCATTCCACCCCTGCACCATTCGAAGTACGGCTATTTTCTCTTAATTTCACACCTCACAAATGACTGATCTACTGAAATAAGCTATTATCTGGAGACTGCGTTTTACTTGGTGAATTACTTGGAATAATCGAGACGTTGTTCTAACAAAACTTACTAGAGTGCAAAGATATTAAAAAATGGTACAGTTATCTTCTTACACTATTAAAATTCGAAGGTAAACAAACGTATCTATCTATATATCTATCTATCTATGTGTGTCTATCTTCTCACGAACCGTACGACGCAGAAAGTCGCGGAAGGTACCGAAAGATCGGGAATTTTCCGGGGAAGCCGTATTGCCCATTTATATTCCGATATTGTAATTAGTTGAAAAGATATTAATTAAAAACCTTGAAACGCCTGATTGTTTTACTCCTGCCGGTTGCTTACTTGGCGGAACTTCCGTTCCGTTTCGGCCGAGCGGTAATCTTACGTTTTCCAACATATTAAAATTGTCATCCAATTTTCGGTGTTGAAATCAGACAAAAAAATAATTACAGAATCGGAAAGATCATTTATTTCGCCACGATACGGTATAATTTTTTTTTTGTAAAATAACGATATTTTCTATTTTTTCCGAATTTTTTAAAATAGTGTTAAAACTGATGCGTTTTTAAGAAAATTATTTCTAAATCGTTGGGTATGAATTACTTTTCGTGTTATTAAATCGATATTCTATACTAATTAACTTCAAGCCTTTCTCTTTTAGATCTATTCATTTAAAAAATAAAATTCCCAAAACTTTTTTTTTTAAAGAATTTTTAAAAAATAGTCCCAATTTTTACTTCACATTGAATAACTTCGTCATTTATGAAGGTAATCTCACAAAACCTTTTTTCCGTGTGTACAGTAATATTATCCGTAACGTATACGAAGATTGAAAAAATTGTTTCAAAATTACGGATTTAAAAAAAAAATGTAATTTTCGTAAACTTATGTTTTTTTGAGAAATAAATTAAAAAGTAGTAATTTGTACATTTTTTATTTCAAAGTACGTTATTTTTGCAAATAGTTGGTGATGTTTGAGAGCATTAACGTAAAAATTATGCCTTAAAATGAAGGTAATGATTTTTAAAATAATTTAAAATACGCGATCTTACATTTAGCCAAACATTGGTTAGCTGCTTTTGTGGCGGAGTGCTCAGAGCTCCCACTACACTCAAGACTATAACTGCAGCACTGCCGTGCGTGGTCAATGCGAAGGAGGGTGTACGCCTCGCAGAAACCCGCCGGTCGTTCTTTTCATACTTGTCTTAAATTTTTTCTCCTACTGGACATTGCGTCGCCACACATTACTTTTCATGTTATTAAATCGATATTCTACACTAATTAACTTCAAGCCTTTCTCTTTTAGATCCATTCATTTAAAAAATAAAATTCCCAAAACTTTTTTTTTAAAGAATTTTTAAAAAGTAGTCTCAATTTTTACTTCACATTGAATAACTTCTTCAATGATTGAATTCACTTGCTGCATCCCCACTGATCTGAAATTTACTTTATTTTCAGTGCTGCCATTATGTAAGTAAATGGTATGTCACAATTAATTGCTAAATGAGCAATTTTAATCAATTTTATTAGAAAATAATTAATAAGTTAGTTTTTTATAATATACTTTTTTTCGCAGATACGTGTTTAAATAATTTAATTAACACAGAGTGGAATGAAAAACTATAAATTAAAATAAAAAAAAATTAAATGTTTTTATCAAATAGTATTCTTTTTTTTTTTTTTTTGAATGTTTTTTTCAGTGAATGTTAGCATATAACTAGGTTTTCCCCCAAAAGTGGATTTTTAACACTTACATATGTTTAATCAAACACCCAAACGTTTCAAGAATTATCTGTAGAATTTTTTTATTAGTATTTATTGATAATGGATTTAAATTAATATATTTTTTTAAAATCAAAGGAATGTTTCTATTATTTTATTATTAAATTAATTATTTGTTAATAAAAAGTATATCGCCTATTATTTAGGATAAAAATACGTTCTAGAGACATTTTTAAGCTAACTGTAAGTAATGATTGATTGATTAATGAAAACCTGAAAATTATTTTATTATTTTAGATTCCTAAAAACTATCTATTATAAAATAAATGATTTTTTTAAATCAAGCATCAGAATAGTTTTATGAGTTTTTATGAACATTATTTCTAAATCGTTGCGTATGAATTTATTTTCGTGTTATTAAATCGATATTCTACACTAAGTAACTTCTAGCCTTTCTCTTTTAGATCCATTCATTTAAAAAATAAAATGACCAAAACTTTTTTTCTGCGATTTTTTAAATATTAGACCAAATTTTTACTCAACGTTGAATAACTTCGTTATTTATTAAAATTATCGCACGAAACTTTTTTTTCGTGTGTAAAAAATATCATCTGTAATCTGTACGAAGATTGAAAAAATTACTTAAAAATTACGGATTTTAAAATTTTTTTTCTGATTTTCGTAAAGTACCGTTTTTGCGATCATGAAAAGCTTAAAAAAAACACTGGGAAGATTTTTCAGTTTTTTGCGCATGCGCGGTAGAATTAGTGAAGGTCAATGTTACGTTTCAGTTTTTGAACGAATTATAATAAAACACTCAAAATATTTAAATTAATCATTTAATAATTTCTTCATTTAAAAAAGATAATTGCATGAAACTTTTTTCCCGTGTGTCGAACATTTCAAAAAATCCTCTGAATTTTCCTTCAAGATTTAAAGTAGTAGTGAAATTTTGTAATTTGAAAAATTTCAACTTTTCTGTCTTTTTCAACATACAATTATTTTTTAAGAAATCTACGTTTTCATTTCGGGGGGGGGGCTAAAAATTTCCAACGAAAGAATTCAAAAGTGAGTGAGTGATTTTAAAGTCGCACTGTTCACCTACTCGAGGGTTTTTGGCGAC